>ARYC01004771.1:0-32658 GCA_000711775.1 Oxytricha trifallax
GGTACGTTTATATGTAAGTAATTTTCAATACAACTGCTAAGGTCTACTGCATTTAGTGCAGGAATATACATGGCTTTCTCTTAAAAGCATGCTAAAAGGACATTAGCAGCAGGTTGATTCATTAATTCTATTCGCTTCTGCCTCTTGAGCTTCTCCTGTTGTTCTTTTTTAAGTCTCAAGATTATTAGATTTTCTTTTAGCTGGCACTATAATTTCTAAGTCTCTTTATCTTAAAACAAGAACTCACTTAGGTGATGCTTCTGCATATACTTCTTAACTTTAGCTGAGTGAATATAAGACTTCTCACAAGTCGTGCACTAGTACCTGCCATCGACCTTATCATGCTTAAAATACACCTTAACTTTCCCAGAGTGAACCTCTTTCATATGTCTCTTCAAACTGGAATCAGTAGAGAAAAGATTTTAGCAGTCTTAGCATTCAAAAGTTTTAATCCTTTAAATCTGAAGCTGTTCCTTTTATTCCTCAACATCTTTTATTAATGTTTAAACTTCTATTTCAGCTTTCTGTTTCATGTTTTAAACCTATATAATAAAAACCTGTGCTTCAAATTCAAGAGCTCTTAGCTCTGCCTCCCTCTCAATATATACAACTTCTTGTTTCTTGGTTGAACCAAAGTTAAGCATGGATTGACCTGCTCCTAAAAGTGCCGCTCTACGATTCAAGTGGACCGCCATGTTTAAATTCAAATTTAAATTTCTATTATAAAGCTCTTAAAACCTCTATAGCTATAGCTGGACTATATAGGAGTTGCTACAGCATTAATGATGGTTTGATCTCAGCTCTAAGACTTCATATTTATACTCAGTTTATAACTATAATTTTTGTAATTTTGCACTTAATAATTTTGATTCTGGTACCAACTCAGATAAAGTTCAGGTTGGTACTGGTACCAATTAAGTTTTAAACCAGATTGGAACTTTTCCATTAAAACCTCACTGGATTAAAACTAGGTACAAATTAAGTTTTGGTACTATTAAATTGGTACCAATTAAACTTAAACGATTTAGTACCGATACTAATTAAATTTAAACAAATTTAGTACTAATTTAATGGAACAAAATTGATAAAAATGGAGCTCCATCTCTGAAGTTTGTTACAGCTTCTGCGAACCTTCTCCACGTATCCTTACAGGGTTGACCTCCTATAAGATGCCCATATTTAATAGTAAGATTTAAAGGATAGGATCCAGAAGTCTATAAATTAAAACTTGAAATTCATTAATAGGAAGAGGAACAAAGATGGAATCATTCAATGAACAAATGAAAAGGGTTGAGGCTCAAGAAATGATATCAAGATTCAGAAGCAAGGAGGATCTCTATCCATACCTTACTTAGCATGGTAAAATAAATTGATGTTAATCAACGATGTATACAGTTGGTCTATTCCTTCCAACGATGGAAGGTACTAAAATATCATTCTTAAAAGCAATACTCTGAGAGGAGAAGAAAGCATTTAAAAACATAGAAATCAAACTGATTGAAATACCTAACTACCCAGAGATTTCAGTCACAAATCTCTACGAGGATGCAATGAAAGATGATGAAGTCGTTATTTACCTTCCTAGCAAGAAGCAACTCTCAAATAAATTGCATGAAAGAAACTTCTTCTTTGGTGTTCTTGGTACAATCAAAGAGGATTATTTGAGAGAAATTATAGAAGAAGCTCATAAGAAACGCTACTCTATTTCTCCTGAAGATTAAAAGAAGCAAGGAATACTAATAAGCGAGACATGGCTAGCAGAGCTTAAGAAGCATCCTTATCACTCTAGTAAGCTTTGATTTATAACTTTTTAGGGAAACCTGGAACTGGTATATTTCTAATGAAAGAGAATGCAAAGGTTCACAGAGAGAGAAAGTCTCAAACCATTCATTAAGTTAGCAAGAGACTTTATAATAAAGTTTAAAAGCCTGATGAAATGAACATAGATGCTGGAGCTGGTACAAAGAGAAGAAACATGGGTCCTAGTAAAGCACCAGAGGAAGAAAAGAAAGAGAAGCCGAATCCATTTAAGAGTTCGTTTGAAATGTGAAATAATTCATTCATTTAAGTCTAACACTTATTAATAAACATTCATTCTTCCTTTCCTTGAACATATCGTAGTCTAGTCTTTACCCACTCTCTTGCAACTACTCTGTATTAAGTCTACTGTGCCGATTGGTAGATCATGCATTAGGTGATACAGCAAAAGTTTCTTGTAGTGAGTCTTAATCTAACTCCAATAGAATTCGATTCCATTAAATTGAGGACTGTAAGGAACGTTATACACATGAGTTATCTTTTACTCTTCATAAGCTTTCTTAGATTCCTTAGTCTTATGAACTGAGAGGTTATCAACAAACAGGATGATCTCTTGATCGTTGTACTTATCTCTTAGCTTATGTAAGAACTCTATATACTGCTCTGGCTTAATAGAGCGAGGATGAATAACATAAGTTTCTAAGCCTGAATCTTCACTGATACCAGCCAAAATTGCGTGAGTGACAACCTTAACCTTTTAGTCATACACTTCTATATTATCGTACTTCTTGTACCAAGACTTATTAAACTTGTTAGCCCATTTTTAACATCAAGATTATAGATAGTTCGATTATCAAATTTTATACTCTTTTCGGAGTAAAAATTAACCTGTACATGGTTAAAATTTACTCCCAAACTGTACATATAAGCTCGATGTACTCTTACTTTTGCAAAGTTCATAAGCACCTTGAAAACTGGTGAATATTTAAAATTCTTCCAATTCTTCGATTCATCTAGTCAAAAAGATCAAATTTCATAAATAATACCATAAATAAGAAACAGTGAAAGATGGAGAGCTTATCAATAGTTGAGGAAGAAGTTCTTATCAACGATCTAATGAAGTATGCGTTAGATGAACAAATGGAGGAAAAAGAATACATTTGCCCATATTGCAATGCTGCTTATGCAACTTCATAGACCAGAGCAAATCATTGGAACAAATCCAAAAAGTGCAGATTATATCACAAGGTCCAAAGAGCAGAAGACTTATTGCAAAACTTGATATGCCTGGGATGCGGAGTTTCTTATGAGACATTTTATAACTGTTAGAAACACATGAATGAGTGCAATAGAGTAGACAAAGCCTCAATACCTAAGAAGCAAATAATATATGATGAAAAGGTACTTGATTAATGGAACTATGGTGAAATGAATTTTAAAAGAAATTGTTAGACCCAAAACAGTCAGAGTTACAACTACCAGAGTTTATCTATGAGTTAAAAAATGGATACATTAGTGCAAAATGGTTAGGCTACTTCAAATAGTAGTTCAGTAATGGGCTACCAATAAAACTCAGGTCAGATGTGAGGAATGATTTTCTCTGGGATAATTTAAAGATTACGATGTTGAAATTGATTGGCTCTTTATTTAAGATAGTAGTCCAAGATAATCCCTGGAAAGAGTAAAGGGAACTCCCTTATCAATACATATCAATTAAAAGTTTAAGACAAATTCCATTAAAATAGATTTAAACAGAAGGCATCATATTCTATTGGACCCTCTTCAACACTTAGAAGGAAGGAACTCAAATCTTAAAAGACTAAGGTTATAAAGTGCTTAAGACAATAGAATGGATCAAACTCACAAATAAGAAGAATTTAATAAATAGTAAAAGTCCACAATATTCTAAGGAGTATTGTGTAATTGGTATCAAAGGCAGTCTCTATGCAAGCATTATTGATAGTATTCCAAATGAGATAAAATCAGAGAGAAGAGAGCACTCAGAGAAACCGTAAGAATTTTGGGACATCATCAATGGGTTATTCGGAGAAGAGTACAGGTTAGAAATTTTCACAAGAAACATTCAAATAAAATGCACACAGTCCATATTGGAATGAGATAGAATGGGAAGAAGAATTTAGAATAGCTAAAAAAGTTTGACTAATTAATTAACTAAATAAATTTATCTAAAAAATTAAATTTAATTAAATAAGTTTTGAAACTATCAAATATAGTGAGAAATTAACTTTTATACATAAAATAAATTTTATTTAATAATTCAACTTTAATTTTAAATATATGACTTTAAGGGGTTTGCTTTTTTTAATTATACTTAAATTATCAATATTTCATCTCCCAGACATTCTTGAATAAGCAAAATAAAATTATTAAATGTCAAATTTTCTTTAATTATACTGCATCTTTAGCATGATTTAGGCAGCTAAAAAAGTTTTTCTTAATCCACTCAAAATTAGTATTCAAAATCTGATGAGTTAATTTTTTATAAATTCTTCTCTGCTTTATGACTCAAGCATCTATGGTTTATCCTTTTTAATTGCTGCAAAGAATTTTTCTATTGGAGCCAAATGAAATTAATAAGGGCCGAGATACATGACTGAAATACAGAGCAATCTAAATTTTTGGAGAGTAACAACACTTTTGTGATAAGCTGCGTTGTCTAAAATAAAGACTACATTTGGTCTCCAGTTAATCTAGTTTTAATCCAGATAGTCAATTATCTAAAGAATGAAGTAAATCACTGTACTACTATTGTTTTTTTCAATATTTAGCGTGAAAAATACTCTGCCATCGCTTAGCACCGCAGCTATCATATTGACACCGTATACTCGAACTAACTGGTCATTGTAATTTCTCAATCCTTTTTTACTCCAGCTTTTTCTAATATTATATTAGTTCTAAATACTACTTTCATCGATATTGATCAAAAGTTTATCATCATTCAAATACTAGACATAGTTAAAGGCTGCAAGTTATCTTTACTTCAAGCAGTCGTTGCTGTTTGTTCTTTTGTCAATCATATAAACTTTCTTATATGTAAAACCTAGATCTGCAGTCATTACATTTCTTATTTGTTTAGTTGATATATTAATTCCAAGAGTTTAGTTTAAGCTCTATTGTACTTGTTTAGCAGATTGAATTTGCAGTTTATGAAATAAAGAAGAGTTTATTGCTTAATTGATAATTCTAGCTTTGAATAGTTTATTGCTGCTCTCACGATATTTTTTTCCCCTCTTTTTGCGAGCTAGTTCTAATCATCTTATCTATTGAGTATCAGCTCACATTGAAGCGTGTCATTAATTACTTCTTAGAGCACCCATGATCTTAAAATAAGCGAAGAATTTTTTCATTTCTTAAGATCTCAGCTAATCGCCTTGAGTCTTTGGAATAGCTTTCAATGTCCTTCTAAAAATTAAAATTATAGTTTTGATGATGATTAAATAAGCAACTTACAAAGCTAGAGTTTAAGGATAAATGTCCTAATTATGCATTTTCAAAACTTTCTTTGTGAAAGTGATTATTTTAGCCTATTTTTCTCCTGCTAAATTATTTTCTGAGTAATAAGAATTTTGAAGCTTTTCTATCAGCTATAGTGTTTTATCAATTTATTCTTTTGTTAAGGCATTTTCTACCTATCTATCAGAGCTATCCGAAACGATCAGACGCCTTGGATCAATTATAAAAGTGCTATAGGTCTGCCCATCTATTCTCTGTACAAGAGTGTCTTCAAGAGTCTTGATTCTGAATTATGTCAATGAAACTAGTTTTAAATTTTCTATATCGAAGTGTCCAGGCACAATTAAGCAAGTGGTCTTACAGAGTACGATTTCATCTCCTGGATCATTTTCATTATTTTAACTATTATTAGAATCTTCATTGTTTTCATTGCCTGTGAAATTCAAAACATTACCTGATGCAAAAAATTCTCTAATATCTTGCTGCTTAAATGGCTCCTTATTGTGACTTTCCATTTACTATTAGTAAAATTATTAAACTTTAGTATAAAACTATTTCTATATAGATGAATTACTATGAAGTAAAATAAATTAGTTAGCTACTAACTATTATTAATTTAATAGCATATTAAAATTAATCCCCATTATTATTTTTTAGGGCTATAAATATTAATATTCAATAACTATAAACTTGGCAAATGAACTCAAACAACAACTTGCAAGAAATCCGTGTGAGCCAAGTGAGGAATAAAATTGGGTCCAAGAAAGAACTCTATGACTTTTTGACCTAAGAATGTGGAGCGTATTTGCCCTAAATGAATTGCTCCAATATATACTTCTTTCGAAGCATATTAACAGGAGAAAAGGAGGTAACTAATTTGTTAGTAAATTTCAATAGTTCTTAAAACGAATCGATGTAATAGTTGCTGCTGTTCCACAGATAGAGGGTCTCACATCTGACGACTTTCTCTCATTTGCTGAAGGCAAGCCATCCCTTTTGAAATACCTCCCCGATTAAATGGATTGGCTCCATTTAGACAAAAAATGGATTACTGACATTCTGCTTTCCTTAGATACTGATGGAGTTAACAATATGATACAGAGTGCTAAAGAATAGCGAAGGCAAAGACTCGACATCTCTTAAAATAACCTAGTCCATATGAAGCCTCAATTCATAGATGCTCTGAATAATTCTATTTCATTTAGTGGTAAGCTTATTATATTACCTCACTGTTGTTTAGTAAGTAAGGGTAGATCAGCATTTCTACTCAAGCAGAGTACCAAAAGAAAGTCTAGACAACCTAACTAAGAGGAGGAGAAATATAGTTAAAATGTCGGCACTAAGTCAAAGTAGAAATTTATGGAATAGAATTAGAGGGTGAGAAATGAAATCAACGAATTAAGGTGGCAGGTTGATGATCTTGTCAACTATAAACAGTTGGTGATGCAACTACATGAAGGGGGGATAATAGACTAGGAGGGAAATCCTTTGAACCTATAGCCTAGTTAATAGGATAATAATTTTATGATTTGACTTATTTTAATTGATGGCTTAATTTTTTAATTCTATAACAGTTAACAAATAACTATATCTCTTAAAATTAATAACTGTCAAATTTTTTCATCTGAATGGTCAGCAAATAATTTAGGAGTAAAAATTAACCTATGGGTGGTTAAAAAATACTCCCAAATATAAAACCTCAGATTTTTGTTGTTACGATGTGTTGTACAAAGAATATGAAAATCCTGTTGAGTAAATAAAAAGTCTTACAAAGTCATACAAAATATTACAAAAAATGAGAAACTCTTACAAACTCATACAAAGTATTACAAAAATATTTGTATTTTAAGGAATTTTTAGAAAGCTTATAAATTTAATGATCACAATAAGACAAGACATTGAGAATCAACAAAGTAGTAAAGGACTTTCTATTACTCTATAAACTTCATTACACTCTAAAATCTATAAGAAACTGGTTGTATTAATGAAAGCTCAAATATTTTTGAACTTCTATTCTAAAAAGCTTAGAAAGCCTATGATTTCGATAGATTTTGTAAGAGCATGTAATAGTTTGTAATACTTTTACATAATTTAAATTAGTAATTAAAGAATTATAAATTGTAAGAGTAGAAGATGATTGAGCAAAAATAGTAATTAAAAACTTTATACTTTAAAATAATAGTAACAATATAATAATAAGGAGTCCTGTGAATATGAGGTCTACTATTTTTATCAACACTCTTTTCTATAAATAAGCCAATCTTATAGAAATAATTAACAACTGTGATGGGCAAGGCATCTATTAAGAAACCAAATAAGAAGCTTCAATAGGTCGCGACTTTTAACTAAACACAAGAGGATTCAGGATATACAGCGGAGCTTTTTAACGATGAGCAGCTTACGGATCTTAGGAACGAAAAGTAGAGGACATGTATTTTGGAACTACTTAAGAAGCAAAAGAATATCGGGAAAAAATCTTACAAACAGGTCAAAGTACAATTACAAGAAAGGTTCGGACCTGAAACTATCAAGATGCATAAGGAATGGTTAATCAACACTTTGAATGCCAGGAAATCAGAATCCAAAAGCAATACTCCCTCTGCTGCTCAATTATAGAATTAGAAAAAGGGCACTCCAAAGTCGGGCTAAGTTGCAATTGCAAAACCTAGCAACAAACCCTCAATGAATGACTAAAAATCATCGATAAGCAAATAAGAATCAATCCATAGTTAGAGTTCAAAATTTGAGGCATAATCCTTATACACAAACTAGAGACTCACAGAAGAGGAGGACCCGGACACCTTATCAGACACCACCTTCCCCGAGTTGAATCAGATAGATGAACTAATCTCAAAAAGGTTCGAAGAGCTGACAACTAACTCAATGAAGGATATGTACGATAGACTCCTCATTAAAGTGCCTGACATTCTCGAAACAGACGTGCTGGCTAGCCTCAATGATAAAGTTGCTGAAGTTTGCAATAAGGTTCAAGAAGTTGAGCAAAGGTTTAGAGAAATGGACATACCAACGATCTAAGAGCTAATAAATTAGGGAAGAGAAGAAATAGAACAAACCTTTCAGATTTTAGTCGCAGATATCAAGAAAGTGGCACCCACAATAGGAATTGCGACTTAGGAGTCGTTGGCAAGCCATGTAAGAAGAGTGCACGAGCAAATACAGGCTCTCACAAAATCCATTGAAGGCGCTGATAAAAGCATCAGAGAAATGTCCGAGAAGTATTCCAGTTAGCTGGAAATCCTAAACCAGTCTCAGTCCAAGCAGGACCACCAACATGAAATGGTAGAAAAGAACATGAAAAATGTCATTGACCAGGTAAACAAGATTATAGTTGACCACAAGCAAGGCGTTGCTGACAGCTTACATTCGATCAAGGAAAATATCAAGTCTGTGGTTAATAGAGTCTCTAAAGTTGAGAAACTTGATATATAAAATTAAGGTTAACAAATATAGTAGCAAGAGCTTCAATCTTTACAACAAAATCAGAGCCAAAATACTCAATAGCATTTGAAAACCGAAGACAAGAACAAAAATGATAGTCATTATATTGAGTAGACAATCAGCAAATATAACTCAGGCAATTAGAGCATTTAAATCTTTAGAATTGATAACAAAACATATATTCATGACTAAGAAAGCAGATAGTTCATTAATATAATTGAATAATCTGACTTAAAGAAGTCAATTTGAACAACATTTATTACTATCTACTTACTATTACTTTTTAAACTCTTATACGCCTTCTTCAGTAGAATACTCATGGGGTTTTGGGGTTTTGGGGTTTAATAAAGGTGTTGAACGTAAACACAGCTTCATCAGCGTGTATGAACTTGATGTTATTATCAATAGACCTCTGCATTTAATGATATATATAATTTAAATTATTACTATAAAATGGCAGAGTAAAGTCAATCACTCTCTTCACTCTATTTACAGTCTTGAAGGTAATACCATTCCTTCAATAAATATTTGCGATAGTCTATGGAGAGATACGCATGTCAGGAAACTTGCGATGAAACATCACAGCTCGCTAGTCAAGTGGGAAATGTGCCCAATACTTAAGAGTCTTAGAATCGCAGAGATATTCAATATGCTGCTAAGAGAACTTTTATTTTCTTACAGGATGATATCAAGAGCCAAAATTGATATGCTAAACAGCTAACAAGCAGAGCAGTGATACCTTACAGTCGAAGCACTCTTTCACAATAGCTTTGCAATCGCACAATAATTCATCACTGGTTTGAGTTATTCTATATTAATACTCGCACCATACCTAAGCTTAAGCAGTAAATCTAAATACTTCTCATCATAAATAGACCCCAAAAATCGCTAATTTCTATTTCTCATTTTGCAAACTGGCCTAATTTCTCTACTAACCCTAATAAAACCCCAACTTTACCCTACTAATCAAAGCACTTATAAACCTCACTAAGGGGTTTTTGTGTTTTGAATGTTCAAATAAGTTTATTATTGTACTTAATGTTGGAAATTATTCATCAACACTGTAAGCAATTAATAGCGCATAAATAAATCTTGTTATAAAATACATTGTTCTTAATATTATTATCCATTTAGAATTTCGGAGATACCCTGAAAATAATGAACCAAAAGCATCTATAAAGTTTTTATCTTTAAACTTTTTGTAATTCTAAGAAAGTAATAGAATTAAAAATGCTGGCATAATTATCAGTACAATTCCAATAATTATTGTAGCAAAATAATCTTCTAGATTATTTTATATTCTATTTTGCATCTATAAAAAGAAAATCATGCATTAAATAAGTTACTGTTTTATAAGAGAGAAAAGTTGAAATGCACATGCAAAAAAATCCTTTTTAAAATGATTAAATCAAAGACCCAAAAAGAGCTTCTTTTTCACTTTTTGAATGGTTTCTTGAATTCTAAAATATTTAAATGATATAATTCTTACAGTTTGCATTTACTCCTTTATTTTTAAAGTATATAAACAATCAGAAATATAAAGGAAAAAACCATTAAAAGTGGGATTATTAATCCAATATTTACAAATATTGAATCAGAATTATATCCCATTATATTTATAATTGTTTTACTATTCGATTATTTCGAAGGGATTACAGTATTCACAATCTCTTAAATATATTCTTTGGGAATTAAGTTTAGATTCGATATAGCAATAAAAGACTGCATAACTTCAATAACATGTCCAGGGATGTATATATTTAAAAGTCAAAACCCCAAAACCCCTTAATGAGGTTTATAAGTGCTTTGATTTGTAGGGAATTCGTTAGGGGTTGGGATTATAAATTAAATGCTAAACAAAAATAACAAGCTTTTGATGTCTATTTGTGATGAAGAGTATATAGATTTAGTGTTTAAACTGCACTATGGATGTGATATGCATATTGAATAATTCAAACCAGTACTAAACTATAAGTCAATTGCACTGCTCTTAAAGCAAAATCTATCAACTGTTCGTTCCCACTTCCTTATAGCAGTATAAATATAGCAATAATAGCTGAATTTCTAGCCTAAGAGAAAGTCAAAATTTCTATAGAAGCAAATTGACTATCTTAATGAAAAAACTTTGAAGTATTGAGCTAACTTCTCTTTAGGCCAACGAGCTACTATGTTTCATCGCCTATTCCCTGAATTGAAGATCTCTGCTTAGTCTATAGCCAACATCTATAAACGAAATGATACCTCTTTCAAAGCTGTGAATCGTATCAAGAGAGTGATTAATTTCACTCTGCCATTTTACAACAACAACTTAAATTATATTTATAATTAAATGCAGAGAGCTTAATAGAATAATATTAAGTTTATTCATGCTGACGAGGCTGTGTTTACCTTCAATACTTTCATCTAGAAGTCTTGGTATAAGAGGCATAGTAATATAGAAGTATATGAATAAAAAGTCAAGGTATAAACAATGACAATTCTTGGAGGTATTAGCGAGGATGCTGGTTTGGAAACTTTTGTTATTCATCCTCGCTCAATTAAGACACAGCAGTATATTTTGTTCTTAGAGCAGCTGATACTGAAATACCCTGAATAAGATATTATATTGTTTGTTGATAATCTTTCTGTTCATAAGACAAAAGAAACCAGGAAGAGTTATGAACAACTTATAATAACACCAGTGTTCAACGTACCTTACAGTGCATAGTTTGCATAGTTTAATGGAATCGAATTATACTGAGGTATATTAAAAGCCCTTTACAAGAAACTGATGCTATACCACTTGATGTATGAGTTCCTATCGATACAGTAGATTTTATTTAAAGTTCAACGAAGAGAGTAGATATTTAATTGCTTTAAATTGTGCTAAAGAATGAAGAGTGAATGTATACAAATAAGTTTTATAGTTAAGCTAAGTTAATGAATATATAAATAACATTTAAAATTCTTTGAGGGAGCTGGTTTCTCTTTCTTTTCTTCCTCCTTTTACTTACCTCCTCCTAGGTTCCTTCTCTTACTGCCAGCTACAGCATCTTTGTTAATTGACTCTGGAGGCTAAATACTTGAATAAAGTCTCTTGGTAACTTTATACTATGTCTGCGATTTTCGCTCTTTGTGAAGCTTGCTCTATTCCTTCATCAAGAAGATGCCAGTACCAGATTTTTCTAAAGAGTTAATCTTGAATATTTACTTGAAATATAAGGGTGCTTCTGCAGCTCAGATAGCAAGCTCTCACTTCTCTTGATCCCTTGTTTGTTTTTATCTTCTGAAGAGATACTGTACCTTTTCTTATGAGATTCTTGAATAATTTCTTTCAAGAAATCCCCTTTAATTGTTGCAAGTATGATAAAGAAATAGTTCCTTTCAGGCAGTTTATTTTACAACTGCTTCTTAGTAGGCAGGTACTGCGAAACCTCTGGGTCATTCATAGAATCATCATATAAGTTAGTCACAGAGATTTCTGGATAGTTTGGAATCTCTGCAAAATTTACATCTTAAGTTTTCAATGCTTTCTTCTCTTAGCAGAGGATCGCTCTCAAAAATGAAATTTTAGTACCATCCATCGTTGGCAGGAACAAGCTAACTACATATTAAAGATTAGCTACTATGAGTTTATTACCTTGCTGCACCAGGTAACGATGCAAATCCTCCTTGCTTTTAAATCTTTGAATCAATTCTTGTGCTTGCACTCTTTTCCTTGCATCATTCATTGACTCCATCTTGTCTATAGATCTAAGAAATGAAATTCAATTTTAAGTTTATTAATTTCAATTATTTACTTCTGTAAAACTTACTATTAAGTATGAGCTTCCTCTAGGAGGTCAACTTCTAAGAAGGATATGGAGAAGATTTTGAGAACTGGTTTTAAAATTGAGAGATTGATATCATTTTCTACTGTTATAGATCCATATTTTCAAATTTAAATTGGTACGTACATATATAGGAGCAGCTCTTAAAATGCTTTTTCTTAATAGGAGCTTTAGTTAATGCTAGTACTTAATTAGGAGCGCCCTAAATTTAATCATAAAATCACGAAATACATCCTAAAGCAGCACGTACTTAATTAGTTGCACCTCCTATAATTTTTAATTTAAATTTAAATAAGAGCGCTAACTTTTTAAGAAAAACATCAGCACTTCCATCAAACTAAATGAGACTTACCTTTGGACATACTGAGGAAGTTGAGTGTATTTTTTTTAGTGTGAGAGAGATTTTGCTCATAAATCAAGCTTATATAGACATATGAAGGAGCATAGAGAAGCCAAGCCCTCTGTAAATATAAAGCATGACAAAATGGATGGGAAGTATGATTGCTTTGAGTGCCCTAAGTAGTACTCTCATGCAAGAGACTTGAAGCAACATTTTTTAAAAGCTCCACATAAATAACATAGAAATTGAAAACATGAAGTTGAGTTGAAGCTTCTCAACAAAAGAAAATCGAGGGTAAATCTTAAGAGGCAGTGCCTGAATAAGATAGTGAGTTAGAGTACGCAAAGATGTCACGCAACCAACTAACCTCTGAAATCACAAAAATCATTATAAAAAATCAATACAAGAAAATAACAGTTCTTGCGTAGATAGATTAAGATACTTTTCTTTAAAGTTATTTAATTCTAGAGGACTCATATAATAAGAAATTTTTAAATGATCATCAATATGCTTACAAGGTTTATCCTCTCAACTATCTCTTAAGTGATGATAAATATTAGATGGAGTTTACTAACGAATATCAAGTACTCACTCAAGCAAAATTTAAAGAGTGTAAGTACTTAATCAAGCTAGATGCTGTTCTACTTGCCAAAGATCATGTTGCTTTCAGACTCCCACTCTATGAAATGACCCTCAGAGATTTCATTAGTGATCAAAGGAATCATAAGTAGCTTGCTTTGATAGCAACTTAAACCTTAGAAGGTATAAGAGAGCTACATAAGTTAGGCTTTGTTCACAGAGATTTGAAGCCTGAAAATATTATGATAAACTTTTCACCTGTAACAGTAACAATTATTGATTTCAACAGAGCCTTAAGAGTGGAAGTATCAAGGCTTGGAAGTGTAATGGGAACTCCAGGCTATTATTCAGAAAGAGAAGACTGGAGAGATGGAGACTTTTAGTCGGATTCGTGGGCTTTAGCAGAAATAATAATAGAGTGCGATATGCCTCTCAACGATTACTATTAAAGAAGGCGTGAAAAGTGCACGAAGCAAAGAATAAAGCAATTTATAGAAAAAACAAGAGTATCTAAAGAAATGAAATAGATGGCAGATTAAGTAATAATCAAGCCAAACCCACGATCAGACATCTAAATAAAGCAGATAGAAAAGTGGTTGAGTAAAATAATCTTCAGACCTCTTCCACACGATCCAAAAGTGCTTTTTGAGTGATTAAATTAAATACACTTACTATAAATTCATAATTAAAACCTACCAATAACCCCAACCCCGAACAAATTCCCTAAAAATCAAAGAACTTATAAACCTTATTAAGGGCTTTGGGCTTTTGAGTGGTATATGAGTAATCAATTACAATTAAACCCCTAGAACTCTTTCAGCTATTCATACAATTTAATATTATAATAAAAAAAGTCTACATTTTTTTTCATTAAAATTCTATGAAAAATCTCTTTTTCCAAAAATAGTTTGAATCAGATATTTCTCTCGTTTGCGATTTATATTCTATTCCTTCTCGACTCTATAATTAAAGATAAACATATTATTCTTTCTCTTTTAAAATATAAAATTTAATTTCCTTGCATTTAATTCTAGTTCAAATTAACTTGAAAATATATTCCATTTTATGCTTCAAAATTGCTTTTGAAATTATTTCAAGATAACTTAAATGTGCAGATATACGCTATAAGCTAGAATGAGTATGAAGATCATTTATAAATTTAAACAATCTATAGTGTAAAAATATTTCGATAAAGACAATTTATTTTACATTCAAAATCAATATTTATTTAATAGTCAATAATCTTATATTGATGAAAGAATCTAAGAATTAGTTTAAATTATATTTTAATGGACGATTTTACTAAATTAATAGTATCAGAAATATTAAAACTAAAATTTAAATTCAGTTAAAAATTGGAATTTTAATTATAAATCTATTAAAATAAGTTATTTAAATTCCATCACTAATATTATTTTATTTTTTCTTCTTAATTCCATTATTATATGTAATTCTTCTTTAATCAATGAATGAAAATAATATAATTAAAGCATACAAATCTATATAAAATTTAATATATTAAAAGATCTCTACCATGTTAAATCAACATTTGGAAATCTTAAATATGTAATATCGAACAAAGCATTATTTAAGTATGTTCGTTCTTAAAATTATATTTCTTTAAATTATAATTTTTATCAATTATGAGTATTTATTTCTAAATTGAAAATTATATCAAAATAAATAAAAAAGGTAGCGATGCTATGAGTGATTTTCTATAGCTTTAAATTCCAATATTAAATAATGAATCCTCTTATGAAGGTGTTCTGGGGTTATAATGTTGCAACCAAATTCCAAAGATATGTCATTGAAATATTTAGAAATAAACTAAGGCAAGTATTTGTTAGTATTGCCACTATTATTACTGTTTATGAAGGTTCTAATGCATTTTGAAGCAATTACATTTGTCCTAAGAAAATTAAATAAAATATAGTAATTACTTGAATCAGGAATTTATGGAGGAACTAATTAGATAACAGAAAAGGTCTCAAACATATTTTATATTTGTCCTTTTTACTCTTAGAATAATGCTTACTTAACATTCAAAGCCCATATCATTTCGATAATGGTTTCATGGATATATTTTTTAAAAGACTAATTGATATTAAAAGAGCTATTAAATTCTAAATATCATTTGAAAAACTGAAAATCATTTAATTTATAAAATAAATTTAATTTCAATTATTATGAATATAGCCTTTTAATATATTAAATACTTTATTATATTAAAATTTAATATTTTTTAATTAAATTAACCACTCAAATTATTATTAAAAAATCAACTTTTATAATAATTACTTACATTTTCTCTTTATTTAATTAATAATTACTTAATATTAAAACAAAAAATACTCTTTTAATACACCTTTTATAAGATTTATGGATAAACTAAGCACTTAATTTTGATTTTGGGGTTTTAATTTGCTAATAGGTTATCATATACCTATAATTTATTAAACTACTTAATTTATTTACTATACTTTAGGAGACATAGGAAGGATCGTTAAATTAAAGTTGAATTTCCATTTATTTTTCACTGACTTTAATTACACTCCAATTTTTTATTATTGGCTTTTTGTCTAGATACTCTGGTTCATAGGGCTAAAGAGTAAGTTCTAATAACTTATTAGATCTTATCATTTAAATGTTTGAAACAAATTTAAACTAGGAATTATGTTTCATTTTAACGACTCCCTCATTTGTCACGTCTGTTATTTATAGTTTGTAAATATCATTTAACTGTTCGTTTACTTTTTAAATAAATTTTTGTTGTAGGAATTAATTATTTGATCAAAATTATATTAAAATTCAAAACTTGAATATTAGGTATTTCATATACAGTAGTATCAATAACATTAATGTTAAAAGTACTTTTACTAAATTTTGGTTAGGGATAGAGATCTGTAAGCATCACTCTTATTTAGTAAATGCCAACATGGGTTTTAAGTGGTCGCAATTTGATGGTGGTAATGTTTATATATTATATTATTTTTAATTTTATTTAAAATATGTTGGAAGATAAGACAAACACTGATGACTTAATTAATAAATAACTTAACAATATTAGGTTCACATTTGACTTTAAATGTAAATAAACTTTTTAATTTATGATGCCGCTCCATATTAAAACTCAGCATATATAAGATTTGCTTCTTAATCCTTTGCATCTGGCAATTCTATTATTTATTCACCATACTTCACATCAATTGTTTAATCAACTAGAGGTGTAGTGAAATATGGAGCTGTATTATTTAATTTTAATTTAATTTAAATTTAGAAAGTATTCTAAGGGACATTAAAAGCACTTGTGATTACTGTAATATTCAAGAAGAATGGACTAGCTAAAGGTATTGAAAAAATGCTATAATTTAAATATAAATTCTTTAAAATGTTTAATTTATTTTAACTATGTTTAATTTATTTTAACTTAGTAAGTAATAGACAGCTCAAGGACATAGGTGCCTAAATTATTATTATCATGGGTATAGACACTTATCTGTTTCTTTAAAGGATTAAAACTAACTATGTTTGGTATTGTTGAAATTAGTTGGACTTTGACTATTGTGGTTAAACATAATATGTCAAATTATTTCAATTAATTATATATAAGTTACTTATTAATTATATTATACAGTATGTACTTAGTAAAATCTACAACTAATTTTTCTTCCCCAAGAGTATAAAAAAGAACATTATCTTTTACATTAAAATCTATAAGAAATTAGACTTTTTATTTATTCAGATAATTTTTATAAATATGATTGATAAAAAATTCAATGTAATTTCATTGATTAATGCTAAAATTTGCTTATTTTTTTGTTAATTTAAATTATAATATTTTGCGATAATTAATTCCAGTTTAATGAATATCATTATTATTTAGGTTTTTTATCAGGAAATAAGAAAATTAAATTGTCTCCAAATATATTCTCTAATTTTTATTAAAAATATCTTCACCTTTATAATCAAAGAAATAAAGAATTATGAGTTATATATTTTAAGAAAAAGTTCAATTAATTACATGAATGAGTTATTCAATATTAATTTAATATTAAATTTTAATTCCCATTTTCAAAAAATTGCAAAATCAAAATTTATTTTAACAAAAACGTAACTATTTATTTTTAATTCCAAAAATAATTATAATAACAGAGTTTTAATTGCTAGTTTATGCTTGTCTGGAAGTTACCATGTATACATGATCAAAGTAGATTTTATATCTAAGAGATTAATCTGTCTCATAAATAGTGTTATTTATGAAAAATGATAGGTCAACTCTGAAAGTATATGTATTAAACAAAAAGTCTGTTCTAGTTTCATTCACTCTCATTTAAACTCCATCATATTAATTTGTTGTTAAAGAATAAACGATAGGGATAGTTGGGGTTTCAAATTTATTTGTGGAGTTGTTAAATTACTATAAGCTTTGCGAGAAAGTGAAAGTATTACCTAAATCTTAACATCCTTTCAAAGTTGCTTTTGCAATATAAAGTGGACATTAAATGTTTAGCAGACAGACAAATTCTAGGTTGATTGGTTGATATTTAAAGAAGCATAGTAGAAAATGTATAAAACATTAACTATTTTCTACTAATTCAATTGAGATAATTAATGGTGGAGAATAATTATCTCTCATTAAGCCATGTTTTTTCATGATCAACATGATTGAGAGAAATTTCTAAAGATTGTCAACTATTGTTTTGCATTCTCATTCTTGATTGCTTAGCATGGTTTTCTTACCGAAAGTTTGCATATATTAAACTTTTTTTTTCAATTTTTAGGTGAAATTCCTTAGAATCAATCAAATTTATATATTACATTAGAAAATTTTTCTTGGAAATTAGGCCTAATGGTTCATTACTTTATATAAGTAGCCTTATCTTCATTAATATTTCCATTAAATAGTTCCTTTAATTTCTTTTTAATATAAGTTGATTGGAATTATTTCAAATTTCAACTTACCACCTAAAACATTAGAATAAGTTAAATTAGTTTTCTAAAATTCTAATAAATCTCCAGCTATTTTTAACACTTTATCATAACCTTTAATTTCATCTGGATAAGCATCATACTAAGATGGGGAATTTGTTTAATATGGGTGATGGTCCCAGATACAGATTAAAATATTTTCTAGCATTCTAATATAAAAAATACTTCACTAAAATTATTATAGATTACTAAATATGTCTCTATTGGTTTTTTAAGGTGTCTTTAATTCATAAATCCTTTGATTATAATTTATAAAATTAAAATAATTTTAATATAAATCCTAGATATGCTCACATATTATTTCTTATTATTTTATATGAATAAAACTGGTATTTTGTTTTAATAGTAATTTATTTTTGTGAACATAGATCAATTTAAGAATCAATAGAATGTTTATTTTTAAGCAAAATTTACAAAAAAACTTACTTCGAAAAATTATAAAATAATTTGTAAAATTAAACATAAATTCTAATTAAAAAAAATAAATGTGCCAACATATTTAAGATTTATATTAATTTAATAATAAAAAGATTAATTAATTTGAGATACCTTAAGCAAACCTTTAGAGACCTATTTAGTAATTTATAATAGTTAATTTTGAAATTTGTAGGAATTTAAGAATTTTAGAAAATTTTTTATAAAATATGTACATATGATTCCATATTCTATAATATAAACTAGATTAGTAAGAGTTGAATGCCGTGAATTAAAATTCTTCGCCTTTGTCAAGAGTATCAATCCAAGAAATACTGTCAAGACTAGAAGTAACAAAACCAATCTATTTTTAACCAGAGTATAAAACTGTACCGGCTACTACAATTTATCCATTTTTTTACATAACATCTATTTAAGCAAAATTATAGCCAGATTCTGGTAAAAACTTGTAAGCTATATTAGAATTCTCATCAATTCCAACTAGCGCTGTCATTAATGGATCTACAATTACGAGTTTATAGATATAAGGAACACTTGAAATTAAAGCTTTAACATATAAAGCTTAAATTAAAATTATGTTAATAAACATAGGTGGTTAATGTATTACTCACAGAATCATAATGAATCCCTAAACAGTTGTAAATTCTTAAGTTTGCCACTTCTGTATAGTATTAAATAAATTATAAAGTTCTTCTAAATTTATTTTAATTATATTATATTATATTATTTATTAAAAAAGTTCCTCATTATTATATAAAAATTATTTTAAGTGGAGTTAATTGTAAATTGTAAATAAGAGATAATAAATAAAAGATATTAAAATTTAGATGAAGAATTTTGAAAAATTAGAAATTTTTAAGAAAAGATAATCGTTGATAATTATATTTAAAATGTTTTTAATTCAAATAGATATTTATTATCACAATATTGATAGGTATGTTTTTTAGAAATTAATTTTCCTAAATTTTGTTATAAAAATATTTAAATCCAGTTCATGAGAAATTTTTATTTCATAATCAAATTGACTCTGGAAGACTTAAGAAATTTAAAAAATGTGATACTTAATTTTTGTATGATATTAATTCATCTTGCTCTCTAATAATTGAATAAATGTTTATGGATACCCCCAACAATTCTGAATTCAAAAGGACCTTCCCCACAATTCTGGAATTTTTTACTACTTCCCACAGTTCTGAAACCATAAAAATTTCTCAATGAAGAAAACAATTTTTAAATTCAATGACCACCTGGCCATACAATTTAGGGGGGGTCTAAGTCGGTGGCAGAAATTTTTCGAAAACCTAAGTCAGTGGCAACATTAATTTTTCAAAATTCACCAAAATCCTAAGTCGGTGGCATAATAAAATTTTTTTCTTTTTCCAATTGGGAATCATTAAGTACCTCAATATATATATGAAAATTTTATCACAGAAAGTTAATCAATCTCCATCATAACAACTTAGGCATTTGACGGACACAGTTTAACATATGAAATAAATTAGAATTCATAAATAATTTCTATCCCTTCATCAAATAATTTTATAATAAAAATATAACTATATAAATATCAATGAAATATTATCACATTGAAAAATAATGATATTTTGAAAAAAATTATAATCGAAGTATGTTATACACTAATTGTCAATGTGATAATATTTCATTGATATTTATATAGTTATATTTTTATTATAAAATTATTTGATAAAGGGATAGAAATTATTTATGAATTCTAATTTATTTTATATGTTAAACTGTGTCCGTCAAATGCCTAAGTTGTTATGATGGAGATTGATTAACTTTCTGTGATAAAATTTTCATATATATTGAGGTACTTAATGATTCCCAATTGGAAAAAGAAAAAAATTTTATTATGCCACCGACTTAGGATTTTGGTGAATTTTGAAAAATTAATGTTGCCACTGACTTAGGTTTTCGAAAAATTTCTGCCACCGACTTAGACCCCCCCTAAATTGTATGGCCAGGTGGTCATTGAATTTAAAAATTGTTTTCTTCATTGAGAAATTTTTATGGTTTCAGAACTGTGGGAAGTAGTAAAAAATTCCAGAATTGTGGGGAAGGTCCTTTTGAATTCAGAACTGTTGGGGGTATCGAAATTCTTAGTAGAGTAATTAGTAGAAAATAATATTTTTATAAAATTTATATAAAAAGTAAAATTTACTTTTACATTTTTGTCTATATATTAAAATGAACGAATAAATTGTTTATCATCTTAAAAGGACTCTATAAAAATATAAGTTAAGTATTAATTGAAATAAGTATATTAAAATTCTTTCTTATTTTCCATTAATAAAATCCTAAGGTTTCACCTATTCTTTCTCTGACAAATATACCAAAGTGTCTAAGATTGCTTGAAGTTAGATAGTATGAGCTAACACATCCAAATAGATTTTCCCCATTTTATATCATTTGCTCTATTTAAATTTAGTGATTATCAGGAGTAGGGTGTACGTATGTCGAACTTAATAAAATTATTGATAATCTACTGAGATTTAAAAATATTGCTAAAAATTTCAACTTTAAGTTGAATCTGAATTTCCATCAAATATTGCAATTTAATTAGTCTCTCCTTCTTGAATAACCCCTGCAAATATTATTCTATCTAGAGAGCTATCTAAGCAAGCTCCAGTGAATTTAAAATCAAAGCCAGTATCATAAAATGTTTGAGTCTTTCCATCAGGGGTTAATTTCATTATCCATGCTCTGCTACTTGAATCATGTAATCCAAACCAGAGATGGTTTTCTGCATCAATAATTTACTATCTCTTAAAAGTACCCCCTAATCTAATCACTCCAAAATATTTAATATTGCTCATTATAAATTAAGTTAAGAACTTAAGCATATAAAAATTTTACTATTCCAGAAAGTCTTCTTGAAAAAATAAAATCACCTGTTGCTTCATCAGATACAGCAAGAATCATTGTATCATCAGTAGCTTTTTTAATTCAAAAATAAAACTTATAAATTTTAAATTCAGCTTATTCAATCAAAACCCTAAAACCATTTTATAAGTATTTAATGTTTTGTTTTGTCCCAAAAATCATTTCCATTTGTTCAAATAATTATATAATGAAAAAAATAATTAAGAAAGTAATATCTAAAAACTAGTACACTTCCTCTAACATAAAAAACTTTAAAAATCTATTTTCGAAAAAATTTCAAACCACAAACAAATGATATGAGAGTTCATGATTAAAATTAAAACTTATTAATAACCAAAACCCCTATTTAAGTAAAAAAAAAAAAAAATAATAAAGGGTTTTTGACTGAAGTTAGTTATTAGAGAAAAAATTATTTAAGATGAGTCCTTAAGAGCAAGCGAGGTTACTTTATAAGAATCCTGAGAGTGATCTATTCCTTAGATAGAATAGTATTTAAACCATTTTAATCTATGAATCTGATCGTAGTTCCAGTAAATTCAAATTTTAAAGCATTTACCATATAATTAAGATTTTTAAATAAATATTAGAATAAGAAAATTCATTAAAAATTTACTCTAAATTTTATTACTAATTTATTTTTTATGATTTTATGGTGTCTAAGTTGATGAAAAATATATTTTTCTCGAAATCCTAATTCATTTTAGCATAAAATACTTTTCTATGATATTGCTACCTACCTAATAAAATACCTCACTTCATTTATTTTTTTATCCTAAAGTTCAAAACTGAACTCCTTCTTAACATCAAAGTTATAAGACTGGCATTGTTCTGCATTATTGAAATTTAAGAAAACCTTTTAAAAATTATTTACTTTATTTTATATTTGCAATAGCATAATAATTATAAATTTTAATTAACTTATAAAGTCACTAAGAGAACAAAAGGAAATTTATAAGACTCAATTAAATATATAGATATTTAGTTTTTTGTTCTCTAAGTGACTTTATAAGTTAATTAAAATTTATAATTTATAATTATTATGCTATTGCAAATATAAAATAAAGTAAATAATTTTTAAAAAAATTTTCTTAAATTTCAATAATGCAGAACAATGCCAGTCTTATAACTTTGATGTTAAGAAGGAGTTCAGTTTTGAACTTTAGGATAAAAAATAAATGAAGCGAGGTAATTTATTAGGTAGGTAGCAATATCATAGAAAATTTATTTTATGCTAAAATGAATTAAGATTTCGAGAAAAATATATTTTTCACCACTTAGGTCAATTTTAATTTACAAAGATATACGAAAATTTTGGATCTAAATGCTTTTTTCAATCATAAAGCTAAAAAATTAGTATTTATATTATTTTATTTCAATAAAAAAGTATAATCATATTAATACTTTTGTATAAATTGAAAGTTTAGTTACCGATACAAGGATAATTAGAATATTTACCTCCAAACACAATATTCAGATATTCTTCATTATAATCAATAGTGAGAATCCTAATATTTTAATTTGCATCAATAAACGTGAGAGGCATTTATAGCATAATTAATTAAAAACCATGATAAATATAAATTTACATAACTCTAATTTAATTTGAATTTAGTTATAGGTCTAAGAAAAACATTTATCCTGAGTTATTTACAACGAATTCTTTATGAAGCAGAATATGATTTTTTAGGGTTAATTTTTATCCCTTTTAAAACCTAATTTGGCCCCCCCCCCCAAAACTTTAATTAAATGTGAATGTAATCATTTTTAATCTTTATTCTTATAGATTTTAATATTTTTTTAATAGATTATTTTAAAAAGAAATACATATATTGCAACATTAGGGGAACTAAATCGAACAATATATGATTGCAAATATTGCAGCTAATTTAGTTAATTTGTATAATTATTTTGAGTTCTTGAGAACATTAAAAGTTTCATGTTCTTTAAGAATATCATTTATCCTTGACATTATATATATTTTTTAATTATAGATTATATAATTTAGTATATCATTAACAGATGACCCTAATTAAAACTAATTATTATAATATAATAAAATATATATTTATTAATATCAGTGGACTTATGATAAAAAAAGCATTTCTTTTTATAATTAAATACATTAGAATTAAAATTAAACTACTAATATTTAATATGTGATAATCCGATATTTCCCATAATTTCATTGATTTTATTATTTGTAAATATTAATATTAAATATTAGTTATAATATATTTAATTTTATTAAAGTAAATTTAAATACAAATTTCGAATCTTAATGTTTTGTAATAAATTTTGTTTTAAGTTTTTTATAACTTAAATATGTACTGATTGCATAATAGAAACAAAATATAGATTATAATTATGCTTAATAATATTGATTAGATATAATATCAATTTTTCATAGTAAAAATAACTTATATATAATATTTTATTGAATATTCTCTATATTAATTTAATGATGAAAAGAATTATTTGTAAATTATATTAAGATTACAAAATTAAAATAGTTTTCTATTCACACATTTGAATTAATATTAATTCCAAGAAGTTCTTCAAAATTTAATGATTTTATTTTTCTTTTTACCTTAAAGCCTTTCTTCGTTTTCTTATTTAAATTTGAAAGTACAAAAAAATAATAAATAATCTTTTGTTAATTAAATTTATTTTTATCGAATTTTCCATATCCTTAAAATTTTTTAAAAATTTAGATTGATTTGATTGCTATGTATTGTTTGGAAAATTCTTATGCTATCTCTCTATAATATACTTAATTTTCTATTTTAATAGATTAAAAATTATATAAAATCCTCATCAATATCGATCAAAGACATTTCAATATTATTTGTAATACCAGATTGTAAATCGGGAATAGTATTATTTGTAATGTCTGAATCACAACGCTGTTTAAACTAGAAATTATTATTATATTGTTAATTTTGTCTATTAATTATATGTGGAGGTATCACATTTTGCTAAAAATTAAATAAATAAATCAAATTTATCTATTATATATTCATTTATATAAATTTATAAAATAGTTTGCTTTGTTAAAATCCTTTGCCGTTTTATTTTTAAATTAGATAAAAATGACTAGGTAGTTTATAGACTGTAAATTTAGTGATAAAATAAATATATATATATTATACTTTTTACTAATTTTGTTTACTTGGAAGCTTTAGTAGTAGAGATTAGCCTTTAATTAGGCTTGATATACGAAAAATAGTATGATTTAGGAAATGATTATTATGTTAAGTATATTAAATTAATACATTTGGTTAATTTAGTAAATTTGGATTTGTTATAATGAAATACATTTAAAAGAATAAACAGAAATTTATTTAACTTGAAATTATAAAGGCATAACTAAAATTATTCACCAATTTCCAAATAAAATAACGAAAAATTTAACAACTCATAATACTTATAATGAAATACATTTAATAATAATAATTAGGATTAATTGAATATTATTGCATAAATTTGAAATATTTTTGAAATTAGTATAATTCCAATAATATCACTTCGTATTTTATTTTTGATTTTCAATATAACATGATTTATTACACTAGCAATTATGCTCACGATTAATAGTAAGTAGTTTATGAGAATATTGCTAATTGTAGCAAATACTATATACCACCCAATTTCTTATTTGATATCTATATCCACAGAAGGGTTACTTAAGGGAATCAAAAATAGAGTAATTAAATAAAATGTTGCTTCATTAAAGAATTCACATGTTGTATCTTTCCAATTCTCACAAGGTAATGTCAAAGTTAAAATAACAATCTATGCTTGGTTAATCACTAAAACTAAATCGCAAATTATTTTCATAAATTACAATGCAACTTAGTTTAGCATTGTACTTAATGTGGGGAAAGATTCATCCCCGTTATAAACTATTAATAAAGCTAAAATTAGCCTTCTTGTAAAATACATGGCTTTTTAAACTATTATCCACTTTGAATGTCGAAGATATCCTGAAAATAAAGAACCAAAATTAGCTTTAAAATCATTATCTTTAAATTTCTCAAAATTCTTTGTGAGTAAATAAATGAAAAAGATTGGTACTATTGTTAGTATGATTCCAAAAAGTATTGTTACTAATTAATTACCCAGATTATAGTAGCTTTACTGTTCTATCTGTATATGTATTAATTTACGAAATATTATTAATTACAGATTTAATCGAAAGAAAAGTTGAAATGCACATGCATAGAAATCCTTTCTGAAAAGTTTAAATTAATGACCCATAAAATAACTTATTTTTCACTTTATAAATGATGTTTTGGATTCTATAAAATTTCAAATCTAAATTATCTTACGGTTTGCATTTATCTTTGAACTTTAAGAGTAAGTTTGTTATCACAAATACTATTAAAAAAACAAGGGAAAGGTTTATTGGCTAAATAATTTTTCCACTCAAATTTTCATTTACGACATCTTCAATTTACATTTGGTACAAAAATATAAAATATCTTCAATAACTGTTATATTAAAAAATATTTTATTCAAAATTTTATGTAAAATTTGATTAAAGCTAGATATAAAAATATAAAAATCCAGGAAACTTTCCCTCCTTAAAAGAACGATTAGAAGCACGACTACAGTTCCAATATTTTATATTACTGAGTTAGAATCATATTCCACATATTTCTTTTAGCTTTGATTGTTGGATGGTTGAAAGAGAAATATAGTACTAAGTATCTCCTGAATATATTCTTTGGGAATTAAGTTTAGATTCGATATTGCAATAAATGCTTGCATAACTTCTATAACATGGCTTGGGAAGTAAATATTAAGCAAAGGTAAATGAGTAATTAGCTGCAATAATATCCAAATATTATTTAATTATAATTGAATATATATTTTAAAGGAAGAAACTAGTTTTTTTATTATAAAAGAGATTTATTTGAAAGTTTTAATGAATAAAATGACAAAGAGATTTATTTATATATGTAACTTGGTTTAATAGCATTTAATTTGTTTCTAATTCATAACACATAAGATTAGTAATTATGTTTATACAATCTATTAATACTTGACGAGATGTTTATATTTATCTTAAGCAGTAGAAGTCATCTATAATAAAGCAAGAATAATAGTAAGAGACTTTAACTATTTACTATAATAGATGATAAGACATGCTTTTTTCAAAAATAGATTATATGAAATATAAAAAATAAATTAGCATAAATTACTAAAAACATACTTTTATATTAATTCCTAATTAACTCTTATTAAATTTTATTTACAATAAATTACTTGACTCCCTTTAGTATATCAAAGCTCATTTTAATTCTTATAGACTTTTGGGATTTATAATGTAGCAACTAAATTCCAAAGATATTTCATAGAAATATTTAGAAAGATATTTAGGCCAAAATTTGTCAAAATTGCTACAATAACAATTGTTCTTGTAGTACCAAGGGAACTAGTCAGAAATTTCATTCGACCTAAAAATACAATTAAATATATCATTAGTAAACTACTTGACTTTGGAATTTAAGGAGGAACTAATTAGGTATCTGAATAAAATTTGAGCAAAATTTATGTTTAGTCTTCAAATAATTCTAGCTTAACGTTTAAAAAATCAAAAATAAGATAAAGAAAATAGTCTAATAAATGAAATTATAAATAAGTTTTATGAGAAAAAAAGTATTATTTAACTATGGATAAAATATAAATCTATTCAATTTTCAGAGCTAACAAGATTTTATTAAAGATCTATAAAGTAAGCATTGATATGAAATTTAATTTTTATTCTTTGTTTCTCATATTTAAAAATATTTCATTAAGATAGTTTGTAAATTTTTTAGATTTTGATTTAAAAGCATAGTAATAATTATTTTTATTTAGGTTTAATTTGCAATCAATGTATCATATTTCTATTATTGATTAAATTATTCTATTTAATTACTTTACTTTAGGAGACATAAGAAAGCTAATTGAATTCAAGTTGAATTTGCATTGACTTATCACTAACTTTTATAACATTCCAATCTTATATTAATGGTTTTTTGTCTAAATATTCTGCTTCAAATGCGAATAGTACAAGATCTAATAACTTCTAAGATTTAATTTGCTGAGTGTTTGTAACAAATTTGAATTTAGAATTGTGCTTTAAAGTAACAACTCCCTCATTTGAAACTTTCGTTATTTATAGTTTGTAAATCTCGTTTAAATCTTCGTTTGCTTAAATAGTTTAATTAATATATTTTAAAGTATCAGTGACCTAGATTTAAGCCTTATATTTTTAAATAAAAATATCATTTTAGATTCAAAATTTGTTTGTTTTATGTAATGCGTTATTTTATCATTTAATAAAAAATTGATCATCTTTAATCCCATAAAAAAGACAATAAGATTTTAAATTGTTTATAGAATTATTTTTTATTTTACTAAGAATTAATATCATGATAGAATTGTAAAACAATCTTATTATATAAGATATTATAAAGGTCTCAGTTTCAATTAAAATAAAAAAAGTAAAGGTAATATTGCATGAAACTTATATTTTAAACTCTTTTTATTTATTATTTTATTAAAGTTTTATTGTTATAGTTTAAATTTTGATTTGAATAATTTATTTAAAAAATTTATAAATTAAAAAATACTTATTTTCAAGTTTAATTATTAGAATAACTATAAAGCTTTTTTTTATTTAAAAAGCTTCATTTTGATTTATATAATTCAAAATCTATTAAATAAAACGTAATAATAAAATATTAGAGATTCCACTGAACATTTATTTGAAATTTAATTTTTTATTTAAATTGAAATGTAAAATAATTAAATTTATTTTGAAAATGTTTTTTAAATTAAAGATTAATGGGTTTTAGGGTAAAGTTCGGAAAATAATAAAATCACTTATTATTTATATAAATATTTATTAAAAAATGCTTGAATCTAGGGTTCTTAAAATGTTGTAGAATCAATGACATTAATTGTGAAATTATTATGGTTTTTTAATTGTTAATATTGTTGATCAGAAAGAATTATTTTTATTTAGTAGATGCCAACATGATTTTTAAGCGGTTTCAATTTGATGAAATTAATGTTTACTTTATATTATATAAATTTATTTAAAAAATATGTTGTAAGATAAGACAAATACTGATGACTTAATTACTAAATAATTTCTTTTAATTTATTCAAAAATTTTTAGATATTTATAATTTAAATTGAAAAACTAGTCTATATTTCAAAAATAGTGCAAGAATAATTTTATTTTTCAAAAAATAAAATTCAAATGCCTCTCCAAATAAAAACTCAGCATTAAAAGCATTACTTTAATCATCAATAGACTCAGGTAATTTAATAATAGCTTCCCCAAATTTAACATCAATTGTTTAATCAACTAGAGGTGTTATAAAATATGGAGCTGTATTTAAGATTAAATGTATGTTATTTATATATTAAAAAAAGTATTCTAAGGAATACTGAAAGGATTTGCAATCACTGAAATATTCATATAAAACGGGATTATTGGTTGCTGTTCAAATTCGTTATAAAAATATAGTAAAATGTTATTTAAAATAATAAAATTATTATAACTTAATAAGTAACAGAGAATTCAAAAGAATAAAAGCCAATTTCTTAATTATCTACTGAATAAATAGTGATCTCGTTTTATTAAACATTATAATTTACTATTTTCGGGAGAGAAGATATTAGTTGGACTTTGCTTATTGTTATAAAACATTCTTCTGTCGAATTATATTAATAATTAAAAATATCTATATAAATTATGCAGCATTTATTTGCTTAAATCAACAACTAGTTTATCTTATCCAATAATATAAATTAAATCATTATTCATACCTATACACTTTTTATTTTTTAATATTTGATTATTCGTTTTGAAAATATATTATAAAGGGCTTTATTAGTAAATTCATTAAACTATTAGAGAAACCGATTTATTATGCCAAAAATCTAATGTATTAAATTAATTTGTAAATAATGAAGTCAAAGTTTGAACAATATTGGATATTTTGCTTTTCTATAGAAAAATTATATTCAATAATGTTAGAATTTTGATAATTACTATTATTTCATTCTAATAAGATATGTTATTTCCAATCAATCATAATTTCAAGTTTAGAATTAGTGTATTCCATAAAATATCTAAACTTATAGATTAAAATAGTATATAATTATCAAAAGATATTTTAATAATATCCTGCCTATACGGAAAAAGAATCTTTGCCAAGTATAATGTTTTGTTTTTTTATATAGTATTATCTCTAAATGATAGTGTTTTAAAGCTGATTAATATAATATTATCAAATTTTAAAAGAGTACTTGTTTTCTTTGCTTTTTTCTAATTAAAGTCACTAATTATAAAATATAAGATAATTGGTACGAAAATGAGTATATGTAATTAATTTTTTAATTTTGGAATGTTTGTGTGTCTAAATTTTTTAAAGGAACTTAATATATTAAAATTTAATAAGATTCATTTAGTAAAGCAATTTTAATTTTTTTAAATATGTAATTTAAAGCCAAAGTATTTTAATCATTTTTCTATTTCTAGCATAAAATATGTTAGAAAAAAGCAATCTGAATTTATTTTTTATTTACCTTCAGCCCTCTTACACCTTTGAAGTAAGTCACTCTCTTTGTTCAATTAATGCAATTTTTTAAGATGAATAACTGTTCATCCCGAGTCTCCCCCACCTCCATATATACAATTTATTTCGATATAATCTTTCTGCTCTGCGGCCGTTATTATAAATAATTATTTATTTTTATAAGATTTACTAGTTCTGTTAGCTTTTTTGTTTACATGCTCCCATAGATAAATAGAAAAAACAAAACCTTTTAATATATATAATAATAAATTTTTATGTAACATTCATATTATTGATAAAATACAAAAAATAGGAAATATTAAAATTCAAAAACAAACATATATTTAGAAAAGTAAATAATATTAGAGACATATACAAAAATAGTCTAAATAAAAGCATTATTAAAACTTTTGTTTGTAGACTACTAACTGATCATAATTATTGAAAACTTTTATTTATATTTATTTAGAATTTTAGAAATCATTATATTTAAGCGAAGCAGGTTTTATACTTATAAGTGATATTAATAGGAATATACTTAATATTATTAGGGTCTCCTCTGCTTGTAATTCTTTTTTCTAAATTTGAGCTGTAATAATAAATTCATCTCTCATTTTCTATAATTTTATTGATATTTTGATTTCACTTTGTACTAAGTAGTCTTGAAATATCTAAAAACAATGCGTATGAGTAAATACAAGAAAAATAGTTAAAAATAAAAAAATATAATTTAGATTACTCAATAATCAAAACCCCAAAACCCCTTAATGAGGTTTATAAGTGCTTTGATTTGTAGGGAATTTGTTAGGGGTTGGGGTTATTAATAGGTTTTAATGTGAAATTTATAGTAAATGTATTTAATTTAATCACTCAAAATGCACCTTAGGATCATGTGGGAGAGGTCTGAAGTTTATCTTACTTAACCACAACTCTATCTACTCTATTGATATGTCTGATCTTGAGTTTGGTTTAATTATTATTTACTCTGCTATTTGTTTTATTGATTGAGATACTCTTGTTTTGTCAATAAATTGCTTTATTCTTTGTTTAGCGTCCTTTTCGCATCTTGTAGAGTAGTATTCATTGCGAGGCATATCGCACTCTATTATTATTGCTGCTAAAGCCCACACATCCCACTAAAAGTCTCATCTCTCCAGTCTTCTCTTTCTGGATAATAGCCTGGAGTTCCCATTACACTTCCAAGCCTTGATACTTCCACTCTTAAGGCTCTGTTGAAATCAATAATTGTTACTGTTACTGGTGCAAAGTTCAACATTATATTCTCAGGCTTGAGATCTCTGTGAACAAAGCCTTACTTATGAAGCTCTTTGATACCTTGTATAGCTTAGGTTGATATTAATGCAAGCTATCTATGATTTCTTTGATCAGTTATGAAATCTCTGAGTGTCATTTCAAAGAGTGGTAGTCTGAAAGCTTCATGATCTTTGGCTATGAGAACAGCATCTAGCTTTATTAAGCATTTGCACTCTTTAAACTTAGACTGAGTGAGTACTTAATTCTCATTAGTAAACTCCATATAATAATTATCATCACTTAGGAGATAGTTTAAAGGATATTCCTTGTAAGCATACTGATGATCCTTAATAACTTTCTTGTCATAGGAGTCCTCTAGGATTAGGTAGCTTTAGAGAGAAGTATCTAAATCAATCTATGCAAGTACTGGAATTTTCTTGTATTATATTTTAATCATGATTTTAGTGACCTCTGATGCTAAGAGGTTGCGTGCAATCCTCACATACTCTGATTCGCTTGCCTGTTTTAAGCTCAGCAACTTAAAGAGGCTCCCTTGCTTTTCTTTTGTTGAGCAACTTTAGTTGAGTGTTTTAATCTTCAACTTCTATTTCTTTCTTGTGGGCTTTTAAAAGATGCTTCTTTAAGTCTCTTGTGTGAGAGTACTGCTTATGGCACTCAAAGCAATCATACTTTCCATAACTTTGTCATGCTTTAAGTATACAGTAGGCTTAGCTTCCTTATGAACCTTCATATACCTGTACCAGCTAGATTTATGAGCAAAATCTCTCTCACACAGCTCACAAAAGTATACTTCTATTTCTTCAGTTTGTATAGGATTTCATTAATACCTTTCTCCTCCTCTCTGTCTCCCACACACTTGTTTGCCATTTATTTTCTATTATTAATTTCTATTTTAATAACAGAGACCTCAAGTGATAGCTCTCGTAGTTCTTTAAGAGAGTTCATCTCACAGCTATCACACTTTTTATTGCTGCCAAAGGTAAGTCTCAATTAGTTTGATGGAAGTGCTGTTGTTTTACTTAAAATGTTAGCGCTCATATTTAAATTTGAATTTAAA
>ARYC01004772.1:0-38938 GCA_000711775.1 Oxytricha trifallax
TCTTATGAACAGAAAGATTATCAACGAATAGTATAATCTCTTATTCAGAGTACTTTTCTCTCAGCTGCTCTAAGAACTTAATATACTGCTCTGTCTTAATAGAGCGAGGATGAATAACATAAGTTTCTAAACCAGCATCCTCGCTAATACCTCCTAGAATTGGCATTGTTTATACCTTGACTTTCTAGTCATATACTTCTATATTACTATTCCTCTTATACCAAGATTTCTAGATAAAAGTGTCGAAGGTAAACACAGCCTCGTCAGCATGTATAAACTTAATATTATTAGTAATAGCTCTCTGCATTTAATTATAAATATAATTTAGTTATTGTTGTAAAATGGCAGAGTGAAATCAATCACTCTCTTGATACGATTAACACCTTTGTAAGAAAAACCATTTCGTTTATAGATGTTGGCTATAGACTAAGCAGAGATCTTCAACTCAGGGAACTGGCGATGAAACATAGTAGCTCGTTGGTCTAAAGAGAAGTGAGCCCAATACTTCAAAGTTGTATCATTAATAAGATAGTCAATATGCTTCTATAGAAACTTTGACTACCTCTTAGGCTAAGAATTTAGCTACTATTTCTTTAATTATAGTGCTATAAGACAGTGGGAACGAACAGTTGACTGACTTCGCTTTATGAGTAGAGCAATAGACTTATAGTTTAGTACTGGTTTGATTTATTCACTGTATATATCAACTCCATATCGCAGTTTATACACTAAATCTATATAATCTTCATCATAAATAGACCCCAAAAGCTTGCTATTTTTGTCTCGCATTTAATTAATAACCCCAACCCCTAACAAATTCCCTACAAATCAAAGCACTTATAAACCTCATTAAGGGGTTTTGGGGTTTTGAATGCACCAATCAATTTAATTTTATCATAGGCTCATTCAAAACAGAAAATCTGCTAAGAAGTAGCACTAATTTATATAAATCTAGTTTACCCCAAAACCCCTTTACCAATTAAATCTATATATTATAATAAGTGTAGATTGAAGAAGAAAGACGAGCACAATAGAATGAAGAAGGAAATATCGCTACTTATTCAAGAAAATAGAATCCTTAAGCATCAGGTAAGTCATCACACATCCTTTATTTTATTTAACCAATAATCTTATAATGATTATTATTCATTTAAATCCTATTTAAACCCCAAAAACATTATTAGTTAAATTTATGACAGTTCTTATATAGAACAATTTAATAAATGATACTGATATAGTTGATCGAATTGAGTAATCAATTCTAAATAAAATAAAACGATTCTGCCACTCTATAAGCACAGTATGAGCAAGTGCACAACTAAAATATCAAGACGCTTTAAAATTGTTTGCTTCCTAAAAGCGACATAAATGCTTTTTTAAAAAATGTTAAAAATGGTAAGGTATTTATATCGTGAATAAAGACTAAACTTTTATTTTTTTTGACAAGAATGCCGGACCTAAAATTCAAACTTTGAGCTCAGGGTTTTATGATTTAAAATTTTATAAATAAAATTTTAAAGAATTTTTCTTAAATAATTACTACAATAGAAATGGTTTGCAGATCCTGTGAGTTCTACCTGCATCAATTCTTAAATGAATTATTCTAATTTGTAACACGAATAAAACTACTTTCCTAAATGCATTGGTACAATGGGCAACTATTAACAATCAAGCCCTACCTAAGCCTCAATAATAACCAAGCAACCCACAAATTTATTATTCTTGAAATTGATTTTGCTTAAAAAATGGAAATTTGATTTAACTGGCAATTATTATTATAATTAATTGTATAATAGGCAAGACTCCACTTTAGAATTTAACACCAACATCTATGCCCAAGCCAAATCTGACATAATTTCTTTCATCATTAAAAGGTGGTATAATTTAATCACAAAATTAAATTAATTGCAACCAGAACCCATCAGAATTGATCAGATTTGACCAGACATCATAGGTAACAAACCACTTCAATAAAGGTCAACAATAAAATATTATTGAATTATAATTTTTTAAAAAATCAATTTTATTTAGGAATTCTTATTCAGATTTGACCTTAAACTTCAAAGTGGTATAAGAGTGATTTTTATTTAACTTTAATATAATTATGACAAAAATATTAATCAACAAATCATTGGCTCTCATAATTAAATTCAGCCTCTGCCCTCAATTAATTCACTTCTGAACTCTGGATTAACAACCTCACAATTCTTTAATATTTATTAAAATATTATTAACTTTGGAATTTTAAATATATAATTACTATGTAATATAAAATGTTTTTTAACTTTTCGAAATATCTATCTAAACTATAACTTGATAATAAAGTTTTTATTGGAATCATTAATTATCCCAAATTAATATTAAATAATAGACAATAAAATTAATTTCAAATAAATTAGAATATAAAATTGTCTCTTCAATTATTTAAAATAAAATAATTCAAATAGTGTTTTACTGAGTAAAGGAATTTTCTACATATTCATATTATTTTCAAATTTAATAACTTTTATGATTAGTTGCCATAATTTTAATATTTATCAATATCATTTTTTATATATTTCTTTATGTAAAATCCTCAAAACACCTGAATTTTTATTAAATTCTATCATTTTTAAATTATTGAATGTCCACAATAGCAATAAGTCTCTTTAATGCTTCAAGCATCTAATTTAAATAAACCAAAATTTTAAGTTTTCCCTAACAAATTATCTATAACACTAGAACTTTATCTAATATTTTAACATTTTTTGAAAAAATGAAATCATATATTTACTAGTTTATTTTATAAACTCCTAATAATTTTCGAATAACTGTCAATCAATTTTCTTAATTTATTCTAAACTTCTTATTATTTATTTCAATTTTTACCATTAAATTAATAAAATGTGTTAACTTTAAAAACAAATGTAAATTAATATATATTTTCCAAAGTGACAGTTTAAAACTTAGTATAAAACTACCTTCCTATCCACAGCAACAGAAGCAGTGAACTAAAGCTGCAGCTCTGGATTATTTAACATTTTTTATTTTTAAGCATGAATATCAAACATAACTAATATCAATAATTGCGTAATGACGTTGAGTCAGTGAGTAAAAAGAGAAGATCTGAGACATTTGTTTTATAGGATATTATTCAAATTTTATAAATAAGTGGGGGTTTTAATATAGTTTAAAAGGGAAGATACAATTATTCTCTAAAAATTAAAATAACAAATGTATTAGAAGATTTATTTAAATTTAAGTCGAAATAGAAAATTTAATTACCTTTCAAATTTTCCAATATAATTTTGTCATTGAGCATTTACAGGTGCCTTGGTGATCTAATAAATCGAATTTTTTGAAATAATTAAATATCATTTTGATTATTCAAAAAAATTTAAATTAAAAGCAAATAAGGCTAATTTTTATACAAGAATGATATTCTTTTTAACTATGACTCAATCATCTTACATAAACTCCAGATTTACTCAATAGTAACTATTATGAATATATATTCATAAGTTTACTGTGACTAATTAATATATAAATCAGTGAGAATTTTTAATCAAAACTATATTTTTAGTTTTTCAAACTAAAAATATCTAATCTGTAATTAAAACCTTAATTTTTAAAATTCCAAATGATTTGACTAATTAATTTTATAATATATTTTTGCAATAATTTTCAATATCAAACTAAGTTCTAATTTTAGTATCAATCACTGACTTATTAATAATTTTAGTCCAAGAGAATCATTATTTTTTATTTAATTTTTTCAAGAAAATATCCAAATGTAATATCTGCTTTTTATTTGAAAATGTGGTATAATCAAGAGATTCATATTGCTAATATCTATAAAAATTTTTAAAATGATTTATATATGATATGAATATAAACGAAACTGGTATTAATGAGAATATAATAGTATTCAAAACATTTATTCCTCATCAAATTTAAATATATTAAATTTGAAATTGATATAACACAATGAAAATCTCTAGCTAATATATAATTTATAAATAAAAATTATGATTTAAATAATTGCTTAATGACTAAAAGGGAAACTTAAAAGAAAAAATAGGTTTAGAAATATTAGTTGAAATAAAATAAATGTTTGTATATCATAAAATTATAATAGAAATTACAATTAATATTCTAATAAACATATTATTTCTAGATTTATTTTTATAATAAGCATTTATATAATTAGCATTTAAATTGATGTCAACAAATATGTACAAATTAAAAATAAGGCAAATCAAATATAATTGATAAGTTAAGTTAAATAATTTAACTATTATAGTTTTCTAAACTTCATCTTATAATTGGTCCTAATTGTTTTTTAAACCCAATTTATTTCTTAATCATTGGATAAATCTACTTTGTACTTCATATCTCATGTATCCAAACCAAAATCAAAATTAACTTAACTAAAAAATGTTAAATTAAGAGTGAATTAAAAATTATCATACTGTAATTTTATAATTTTATATCAAACCATGCCGTGGTGCTTAGTGCTACTAAGCCAATTAAGATTTTCTTTTCAATCCACGCTTTGCGCATATTGACTCCACGTTCCTTGTGCGAGTCGTCGTACTCGTCCTCTTCGAATTCTCTTAACTTTTTCAATTGCTTTATAGTATAGAGCTTTTCAAAGTAATTTATGTTCAGAACTGGATGAGTAGGTATTAGCCACCAAGTCAAAATTAAATTTGAAAAATATTGATAGGGATATTTTCGATTTGCATTTAAAGCAAAAAGGTTGGGATTTCTCTTTTTTTTAAAAGTTTTATTATTATAATCACAAAGTCCAATCTTCACCAAGAGATTAGAAAAGATTGTCTACTAGTGCCTACGGACGTCCAAAAGTTTCTTTCATATCGTCGACGTATGTTTAATTGTCTCCAATTGACTCGAATTGCTCTTATACCAGTTCAAAACAGAAAAATGTGAACAAAATCCCTTCAATGAAACCTATGACGCACATAACAAATGCTAACATGTAACCCTATAAATGCTTGATTAATTTAGTTAGCTTGATTATGCATGGCATAATTACAGAGAAGCTAAATAGTCACTTTAATGAGCATAGAAATTAAAAAATTTGATTTAAATACAGGAAATTAACGAAACAATTCTTTTAGTATTTCCTTAAATAGTAAGCTTTAAAACACTCCACTTACATCTTTTTGTTAGTGGACCTTGCTTTTTGCAGTCATTAAGTGATAGAAAGATAAGATAAGCATTAAACATAAGTATGCTGCGGAAAGTCCTGTGTATATAATGAAGAGCATGAAATATTTGAGGTTCTTTACTCCCACACAATTGTTTATCCAAGGGCAATGATGATCCATCTATATTCAGAATTAACAATTTATTTTAGAAAAAGATTTGATAGTTTACTTTGAATATACAGTTTCCACATTCTGAACAGTGATGAGCTCTCTCAGGCTTCCATGAATTATCGCATTTTTTACACATTTTTACTCTGGCAGGGTCCATATTACCAGGAGGTTCCTATTTATGTATCAATATCTTTTATCAAAAGAGACATTTTATGAACTTACACTTTATTTTGCAACAATCCCAGGATCAGCCCATGCTGCTCTCCAATGCGAAGATAAACTCATGACACATAAATAATTGAAAGTAACTTTGTAAATTTATTATTTTACATATTACTGACTTAAAAATGTGAATCTATATTTTAGTCCAAATATATATAAAAGTTAATGCATATACAGTTCCCATCCCAGTCAAAGGTATACCTATATTTTAAATAAATTACTTTGGAAGTCTATTTTCATACCATAGAGCAATTGTTTTGCAGGATTAGGTTCATAATACCAGTAGAAAATGCAGAAATAATTGCACACGAAGTTCCCGAATAATAGCAAAAACACTGTCTAAACATAGGAAAGCCATTAATAATATATTTAAGCAGGATTTTCTTACAAATACAGCAAGGAATATACCACAGAAGTCATAAGTTTTGCACATTTATAAAAATAATTTAAAAAATCTGAAAATTCAGTTTTTGAAAGTAAAACTTTTATCATACTAACTATTTTAATTGTAATGAATTTAAATACTCCCACATTTTAATGTATTTGTAATAAAACTCTAATAAAGTGAATGAAAGAATATTCTATCTAGAAATAGCTTGTTTAGTTTTTAAGTTTGAGTTGATTTAAAACTCCCTATTATTTAAATTATTATAATAGACTATACTAAATTAATTAATTCAAAATTATTTTATTAATTAGCTAAAGGAAATAATCATAAAAGCTTAAAAATATAAGTAAATTTAAATTGTTTTGTTTACATTTAATGAAATATATGTGTTAAGTAATTTTTATCTATATTTAATTTAAATAAATCAATTTCTTCTCTGAGTGTTATTTCCAGCATTTCCGTTTGATCTCGATCGGTTGTGTGAGTTTTAAATTTATAAAATTTTGACTGAATTAGCATGTAAATTAATTATCAAACACAACTTAAAGTAGTTTGATCATACTAACTTTGAATAATAATTATTTAGAGTTAATGATCGAGTTCCCATTATTTTAGTTTTCCTCCTCGGATATTCTGCTTAAATGATCCTGATTTTAATCTCTCCTATTCCTTGGACCTTCTTGTGTTCTATAATAAAAAATTTAATTCAATAGATTTCATTCATATAATTCAATAGTTTAAGCCAAAAAGAGGGTATCAGTGAACTTACTTATTTAGAGTGGTAGTATCATTAACTTTTGCATATTGATCTTGACCCATTTATTCCTAGGCTTTCTTTTATTTCTCTAATCTTTGTTGCTGCTTTATTTCCATTCTGTGTCTCAATTCCTAAATCTCAATTTTCTCTATTTCCTCAGGAGTCAGAGGTATGAAATCAACTTTTAAGAGAACTTAGATGGTAGAAAGAATCAAAACTATGTTTAAGATCATTTCTGCCCAATACATGCTAAAATTAAACAAAGTTTATGAAGCTAATATTATCAAAGAAATATTTTTATCATAAATAGGTGGGTCAAAATTCTTGTAACTTACATAGCATCCGAGATAGGCAAATCTTTGGTGTTATCATTATTAGTAAAATACAATATTAAATTAGAGACATGCCAAACCAAACTTAAAATCCCTAATAAAACAGCAAGTACAGTCTAATAATAAATTACGTTAAACTTCTATTCTATAACTTACAGTTCCTCTGCCAAAGTTACTAAACATAATGACAATTCCAAGCAAGTGCAAAAATGTTGTGATCCAATAGAGCAAATACAAAAATCTGTCTTCAGTTGTGATACCTTTTAGTAACGTATTTTAGCAAGCTGTGGTTCTATGTCCACAGAGCCAAGAAATATATATGAAAGTCATTAGAGAGCAAACTATAATAGTCTTCACGGTTTTTAGGAGGGAATTTGGCAGTAAAACTCTCTTTTTAAACTCCTCTTCAGCTTACTTTGCCCATATACCAGCACTTGTCTTCTCTGCTTTTTTATAGTAAACAAATCTAAAATCCCTTAGTTTTTATTAAAATCAAAGCGTTAATTTTAATTAATTTTGCTCTGCTTCTACGTCTCTTCTTAATCTAATTAGTTCTCTAATTCTTTTTCTCTCTATAGCGGCCTTTTCCCTTCTTAATTTTGCCTTAGTTTCGTCATCTAAATGTGGATCATTTTCAAAATCATCAAATTATTAATGATGTTGCTGATTTTGATTTGGCCCTCTTAATTAATCGAAGTTATCCTAAAAGACTTTTTATAAATAATTTCAAATTCTAGTATTGAATAAAATGATTATAAAAGGAAGTGAGAATACTTACTCTTTGAGACATTTTGAATCTTTCTATATAATTTTATTTAATTAAGCTATTTTAGATTTTGTTTATATTAGCATATTAAGTAAAATATATTTATATATAAATGTTCATCGATTCATGAATAATTATAAGCAAAAATAATGGCTATGGGGTAAAACACATCCCCCCTAATGTATACTTTTCTTTTTGTAGTCTGATAGAGTTTTTAACGCTGAGTAATAGTAGCTGGTGTACTATGAGTGTGCGATCAATAGTTTTTGAATTATGACTAAAAATAAGTTCTCTTTATATATATAAAATTATAGTAAAAAAATAATAAAAATTTTTCAATTTTTCATAAAATTTATTTTTTTTTAAAAATGTCAGTTCGGCGACATATACACGAATTTAATAAAAAATTTTAATTTTATTTAGTTTTTCAAAAAATATTATAATTAATTTATTTCACATTCTTAGGAAAAAATAAATGTGAAATAAATTAATTATAATATTTTTTGATAAACTAAATAAAATGAATAATTTTTATTAAATTCGTGTATAAGTAGCCGAACTGACGTTTTTAAATAAAATTAAATTTTATGAAAAATTGAAAAATTTTTATTATTTTTACTATAATTTAATATAAATAAAGAGAACTTATTTTTAGTCATAATTCAAAAACTATTGATTGCACACTCATAGTACACCAGCTACTATTACTCAGCTTTAAAAACTCTATCAGACTACAAAAAGAAAAGTATACATTAGGGGGGGTGTGTTTTACCCCATAGCCAAAATAATTAATAAATATATTTACAAGAACTAAATGATTTTAATAACTTTGGCAATTTTAAAATATTTCAGTTCATTAATTAAATATAATCTAAAATTTAATGACGCAAATTGAAGAAATTATTAGGGTACTGAAGTGTTATATTTATAGAAATTAAAGTATACAATTTCCTTATTCTCTAAAAAATAATGACAAGCAAAGATCCATTTGACAGAAAGGACTTTTTGTGGAGAACAGACAGGAATAATTGGCATGCCGAAAGACAGAAATAAATGAGAGAGAAGTAAACTATCATGATAAAACCCCAATGCTGTTATTTACAAGATTTGGGTGACGTATTAAATTAATTAAGTGTGAATTATAATAATTATGGATTTGGTAGCTTTAGTAATTTATTAGAGGGTCCGTGTAGTAGTAGTAGTAGTAGTAGTAGTAGTAGTAGTAGTAGTAGTAGTAGTAGAGGCTATTCTACTAAAGCAACCAAAATGACGAGATTCAGAATTTAATTATTATAAATCCTCAAACCCCTATAATATTACTTTAGAATCTCTAACAACGCCACGAATCCAACATATGAACATACTGCTTTTCAATTCTAACGCCCCGCTCAGCCAGCAAGACGACCCATAGTTGCTGGAGGACCCATCAGAGGATCTACTGCTCGATAATCTTGAGTTTGACGATCCACTACTAACAAGGACATCTTTCAAACAGCGTTTGGGCATTCTCCTGAGCAACATTCAGAAGGCGAACAGAAGCCGGGGACCACTCTGACGAGTGGTTAGCAGTATTCTTGGCTTGCGCTCCACGCTCTCTTATTCGACATTAGTGGACGAGGCTTTGGATAGCGTTTGTAGTATTTAGAAGGAAGATGGCGGCCGCCATATTGGATGTTCTCATGATGATTCGACACACCACCAAACCATGGGTGACTTCTTGGATCCCACCACGGAAGTCTCTGCACCTCTATTAAAGTAAGATTCCAGCCTTAGTTGTTCACACCATATGTAGGGAAGGAGCACAACGTAACCTATTACCTAAGATAACTGATCAGATGGCAAGTCCCAGCAATTATCTCAAGAACGCCTGCTGTCCAGATACCGTTGGCTCAGCCACCAAGCCAGTTGGCATCCTGAATACTCATGAGTAGCCAAAGGCACTAAACTCTTATGCCAAAGCACGAAGCTCTAGTGCATAGCGCCTTTGTGAAATTCATACTACTCTAGTGCTAAAGTGTATCAGAGTAAACCCTTCTAAATCAGGATTCTTGCTTGGCACCCTAGTCTATGGCAGTCAAACTGGCCTGTTTGGGGGCAGCACTCTACATGAGTTGGCTTAAGGTCGCATACATTAGGGCACTCACTGCAGGGAGCCGACTTATGAGGACTCTGAGGGTCGAGTGGTTTTGAATATTCCAACTACCTGGCGTCATCAGCAAAAGTATTCCTCGGATAATCTTAGTATGGTAAACAGCTGCCTGTCCAGTTATTTGTAACTCGCTAGCTCGGGCTGTGCTCTCTCGATCGAGGTACGATACGACTAATGTTGATTGCTGAAATCATTCGAATTCGCCTGCAACAAGCTCACTGTCAAATTCAACGATTTGAAAAATCCCAATGTGAAGTTCTCCTGAGCTAGACATTCTGAGTGCCTCCCACCAACTAAGACCCAATCAAGAATAATGAGACTGTAGACAACATCATGAACCGAGCTGCTGAAAGAGACAAGAGACCCCTGTCAATAAGCAAGGAAAGGCAGAGAAGAGATAGCGTCATGAAGAGATTCAAGAAGGACCTGGCCATGCTGATGCAGAGCGCCCCCCACCTCCCCCCTCAGTTCCTGCAGAGATTCAAGCCCGCCCTCACCCAGGACACCGTGGATTCGTTGATGAAGGAAGCATCGAAATTCAGACCAAAGGATGGAGAATGCGCAGAGATCAAGGACCTGGACCGGGAGAGGCAAGAGCAGCTCAAGATGTTGAGAGAAAGATTAGACAATTTGTGAAGTGATTTATATGATATTAAGTTTCAAGTAAATGTATTTTGATTAATTTCTATCGTCTACAAAAAATTGTAAATAACAGCATTGGGGTTTTATTTAAATAATTGATTATTATTTTAATTCCTGAATTTAAAAAATTAACTTTTATTAAAAGTTTTATGGAGACGAGATTAGAAAGCTAGAGAAAAATGACCCAAGAACCCTGCTTGACTTTATATTCATGAGCGCGTCTCATTGGGGTCTAGCTGTGCTATTTTCTCTGTACTATGTTGATTCTTATAGGCATATTGCATTTTTTGGTTGGCTTATTGGAGGATTCTGGGCTTGTGCAGCTGGCCTAGCTATTCATGATGCCTCACATCAATTAGTACTTACAGGTAGATGGGGCTCATTTTTGTGTGGATTAATTGGAGAAATGCCATGCTTTTTGCCTGCCTATCAAACCTTCAAGCACTATCATATGCCACATCATTTCTATATATCAGTTGACCTGGGCAAGGAAAACACTAAAGAATATGAGAAGATTGGTAAAAAACAGCCTCTTTATGACCCTGATCTCCCAACTGAATTCGAGGCATTTCTTTTTTCAAGAAATATCTTTACAAAACTTTTATTCATGTTTATGCAGGTTATTCTCTATGCTTTCAGACCATAAATTTGTTGTCCAAAGCCTCTTTATATTGAAGATGTCATTGGAGCAGCTGTTCAAGTGCTATATATTGGATCAGCCTATTATTTTAGTGGTTTTGGTGCAATTCTTTATCTGATGTGCTCTTCATTCTTAGGTCAAGGAATTCACATTGCATCTGTGCACTTTATTGCTGAGCACTACTCATTGACAGAGGAGACTTCATACACTAATAATCCCAATGAAAGCTAGGACACTTTTTCTTACTATGGACCCTTAAACATGATATTATTTAACGGGGGCTACCATATTGAACATCACGATTTCCCTAAAATTCCTTCAAGGCACTTGCCAAAGCTTAGGGCAATACAATTTAATGAGCATTTTCAAAAAATTATATTAAATTTTTATTATAGCACCTGAATTCTATGACACCTTACCGCACCATACCTCATATTTTAAAGTACTAATCAGATTTCTGTTTAATCACCCTGGTCTTTTCCAAAGGATTAAAAGAGAATACAAATATACTCAATGAACACAAAACAGAATTTCTAAAAAATTCTACTTATATAGATCACAATTTGCATTCTTGATTATTACTTCTCAACTAATAAAAAAGATATTATACTTTTGGAATAGAATTGATAATATTGAAAAATTTAATGGACATAATTTTAATTTAGTTTTGGCTTTCATTTGAAATTGGAAATTTTGAAGCAACTTTCAGATTTATATAATTGAAAATTTTAATTAAATTCATTTATATTGGTAAAATCTGATCATTTTAAAGTTATTAATTGAATAAAATTGTTTTACATAAGTGGCAGAATATTAATTAAAAAAATTCTTTAATCTCTAAAAATGATATAAAATTATTAGAATGAATGAATTTAAATTTTAGTAAACTTCTTATATATTAATCGATTAATTCCTAGTCAATAAAAAAATTAGGAATTATTATCTGAGTTGATAGATATGAAAGTTTTTTTATATATTGCTAAGGATGTGCGATTAGAAATTATTCTTTAAATATTTTCTTTCAATAAAATAATCCCACTTAAAAGGTATTGAAATTGTATTAATTGAGATACTCTTGATGTAAAGAAATAAATTTGAATTAAAAACTTTCACTTGCTTAATTTATAATTATCAAAGTCATTGATCACTAATACATGTGAGATTTTTGAAAGTAATTAGTTTTCTTTTAATGATCCTCTAGATCCTGGTTTATGTAAAATTAGTTTAAATTCGTTTCCATAATTCCATTTTAAATTTATAATGAATATTTATTAATTAAGGGAATAATAAAGGTTGGAAGCTTTTTCAATACCAATTTCACAAAGAGATTCTTCATCATCATCCATTCTCTGTGTGTTTATTAAAAGAAAATAAAACATTGTTCATTATAGGTCCTTCAACCTATTACTCTTAAGGTGCAGCATATCTCTCATTTTCTAAAATTTTTTTGTTTTATACTGGTGGCTAATCAAGGCAATTTACTCCTGACTAAGAATCCTCTTCGCCATTAATTATGTGCTTCACAGCATATTCTCTCATCAAGCCTCGGAACAATTTTTACTTCAAAGTATATTAAATGATATTTTAATTTAAATGTAAGGATCAGTTTATTATTTATAATATCATAGTCATATCTTCCTGGTCTTATACTTCATCTTCCTTAAGTCCAATAATTGAATCAATAATTTTCATGCTTTTCTAGGATTAGCATTAAAATCTTCCAAACCAATTGCCATTTTATGAAATAGAATAATCTGTTATATGTTAAAATTATATAATTATTCTTAAATACAATAGAATTGTATATATTCAGTTTTAAAATTAAAAAGTAAGCGAGATATCCAGAAAACTTTACAATTCTACATTACGCCAAAATCTTTGCAAATAATAATATCAAGTATTTATACTAATTATATAATTTTACGGGTAATTATAATCAAGCCAAACAATTTGCTGATAAATGAAAAGCTTTAGAAGATATATTTAAAAAAAAATTATAACAAGTAACTATTTTCTGAACGTCTTTTAAATTGACTACAAATCAAAGAAATTAAAAGAATACCAAAAAGGGTTTTGGAGTTTTATTTGCAGTCAGTAAATAACTAGATCAAGTTATCTTTAAATGAAATTAGCTTAAAACTTTATGAATTAATAATAATGATATAATCTTATAGAAATTCTTAGTTAAATAAATATTTATCCGAAATTTCAACACCTCTCTCTTACTTCGTCTGTTTAGATTCTAATTCATTGAATTCTTAAGTTTTTTCTTTCTTGATTTATTTTTCAAGTTTTGAGCTGAGCATGTTACTCTTAAAGAATGGCACTAACTTTCTTTGATATTATAAATTTATTTTTTATAAAAAAAGCATATTTCTTTCTCGATAAATTTATCTGAATTTAATGGTACTTATATAACGCAATACTTGTTGAGATAAATCTTAGAGACAAGTTAAATAATTGAAATCCGATAATATTCTTCTATCGAAATAAATGAAATAAAGTTTGAGCACTCTCATTTGCTTAATGATACTTGAGATATCAAGTTCCTTCTCTACCTTTTCCTTACCTATTTCATACATTCTCTTTTTCATAGTTGCTTTCCTGCAACAACAGATTGAACCATACAGGTTTTTCCAAGCTTCACCAATAGTATATTTGAAATTCTGACGACTCATAATGATTCTAATCATCTGAACGTAAGATTAGAAATCTTGAGGCCTTGTTTTGGCGAAAGTGTCTTGTTTCACAAATTTCATTTAAATTAATCTTTTAGGAGATAAATTTTAGAGATTATGAGTCACTCTATTTTCAGCATTTTTTTTATTTTCTTATGTAATAAGATATTAAAGTTTAATTCTAACAAATTTCTCATTTTATATATCTGAACTTGATGTCTAATTGTTTTTAGAATCTTAGTTTTGACCACCTGATCTCTATTTTTATTTACCATTTTTTCCTTTTGCTTTGGTTTGCATTTCTGATAAGAATACTTGAGCGATAATACTCGAATAGAACAGCATCTCTTAAATAGGACCTGAAAAGACAACAAAGAATTAAAAAATAGACGAAAAATATTTTAATTAGTAAATCACTTATGTATTTAATCGAGTAAACTACTTTTATATCTCTAGAAAAGTAAGTGTCCTTAAATATTGAACTTATCAATTATATTTAATATCGAAATATTTAATTAATGATTGTTTTTCAAAATTCTAAATAAATTTAAGATTTTCATGATATTTACATTAATTTTAATATTTAAATATTTTTAAATACATGAATAATTTAAAATATAGGGCATTATATTCATATGAACATTAAAAAAAACTATAAAAATGTATTGTCATCCCTCTCCCAGAAATATTCATTAAGTTAAAATTAATTAGTGCTTATAAATGGAATAAAATATTTAAATGATTAAAAAAAAGAACCCAACCACTATTCCTAGTATACCTCCAGTTTCAGATAGCACTCCCACAAAATGCTTATTTTTTCTCTCTATATTTGAGTATTGATTTTATATGTCGAATTAAATTTTCATATACTGCTATATCTACTAGATTTAAATATGCTTTATATCAGACTTTATCTTAAATCTACTTAATATAAAATAATAGACGTTATACTCTCTGAGGAATTCAGACTGAACATAAGTGTGATTGAATTTGCCTAAACTGTCACTCAGTCTAGACGATGTGCCTGTAGCTTCATTTACAGACAAACCGTATTCGATAACTCAATATTATTATAAAGATTATTATAAAAAGAGATATTTCTAAAAATAATTATCATTTTATAATTATTTCAAACTCTTGTCTGAGTTGTGGAAAAAGAAAATTCTTTCTTGTCGACCACATCTTTGATGGGGAAATTATCAAACTCAGTCAAGTCGAAGTATAAGGTAATGATAAATATATTAAAATCTATAATTAATATTTATACTTGCTCGCTGTGTAAACATATAATAAAAATGATAAAACTTACTTAAAACTAAGTATTTTAAATAAAATATTTAAAATTATAGACCTCGACTGAGTTTAAGAAACGAGTTATCTTTGTCGAATTAGTTTATTTAATAAACTTATTTAAAAAACAATATTAGTTTCGCATTTATATTAACCTGGACCTTAGTAATAATCAAGTTCTCCTTGATCACATTTTTCAATCCAGATATTAAAATAAAAATTATATAAGGCAAATACAATAAATTTCAGACTTTAAAATATTAATTTAAGACAAAAACTTCATGCTTTCCTTGTTGAAATTTTAAAATATTTTTATCTAGAATTGTTATTTTGAAAATTTAAGTTATAATCTTGGCTATAATAATATAAATAGATTTAGTATGAAATTTGAGGCTATCTAATGATTGAAAAGATATTAATATTATAAGAATAAATAATTAATCATAGTAATTATAATATATATAAATATATTATGTTGAATCTTATACTTTAGATTATTGTCTGGACACCACCAGTCACTTGAGTAGTCCCCATAAATTTATTATTCCTCCTGAAATCTTTAGTTCTTAAATAACCGATCTTTTTCACATGGGACCATAATCCATAAAATATTTTTTAAACTATTATTTTATTATGCTATAATACTCACATATAATTTTATTGCGAAATTGGGGGGGGGTTTCCTATCCTATGAATTTATATGTAATTATTAACATAATTTACATTAAAAATTGTTAATTTTTCTTACAAAAATTATAATTTATATGATGGTATATGTTCATTATTGTTTAAAATTAAATATATAAAATTAAATATATGATTAAATTATAATAACATTATATAAGAATATATTTAAATTGAACAGTGTAGCATAAGAAGTAACATAAATAAATTGTAGAAAATAATGATAAATAGCAAAGAATTCTTTTTTATTAAATATGTTTAAGAGTATATGACAAATTTATTTTCAAGTTATCAAAAATAATATTTTTAAAGACCATGAAAATTTCCTCCCCTCCACAATATTTATTAAAAGCTATTACAAAAATAGAAAAGAATGTTAAAAATATTAAAAAAAGTTTTAACTTTTATTTAATATTAATTATCAAATGTAAACCTAACAAATTTTAATTGTAATGAAATAGGTATTTATTGATGCGGGTGTTTTTAACCCGTATATTTAACATTATAAACTCAAATTGTATGAAAAATTATATAAATCTTTAAAAGATGAGGATAACTTTTAAAATTATTTTAGTACTTAAAATTACCAAAAGTAAAAAATTAATCTGTTAAAATTAATTTGAACAGTATTTAAAAACTATTTATTAATATGTAATAGTCTCGCCTAATATTTCTGCTTTGACAAATTCATTTTTATCATTGAATTTGCTGACAAAGGTAGATGTGAACATTCTATATTTTTTAATTTAAAAAAAAACTTATTTTCTATTAATCTAATTGTTCTAACCTCTGTTAGATATTTCGGCACTCAAGGTTCGCTGATTCTAGGTCCGAATATTCGTTCAACGACTCCATAACTAGCTTCAAAGACTCTCGAGGTCTTCCTGGAGTGAACGTGGTTCTAATTTAATCATTGGTTGGCGACTTCCAGATCAGTATCAGATTATGATGTTCACATCAGAATCTGGTCCGTTTCTGTTCACAAGACAGATTCCGACACTGTCGAAAAAGAAGATTCAAGGTGAATGATATGATTGGTTGAATGGCTATGCTATAGCTTTTGGTCTTTGAATGTTGATATGCAACAGGGTCTATACTGTTGGCTTACTAATGAAATTAGTTTGGTGGGGTCTTCCCCTTTTAATGATTATGCTCAGGGGGTCTTTGAACCCTCGATGCGAGTTAATTATTATTATTATTATTATTATTATTATTATTATTATTATTATTATTAATCTAATTTAAACATCAAAAGTGAAACATATCTTTACAAGACTTCGGAACCATCTCCAGAGATTTTATAATTTGCTGAAAGTCAAATTATGAATAAATTTAACTTTTTATAAAATAATTTATTATTAAATTAGAAAGTTAATTGCTAGGTGGTACCAGCAACTTAGGACTTTCTACTATACTAAGGCCTATCAAGGGTAGGTAGGGGATTGCTGGGCGCAACGCATGAGGGACCAGTCGGCGGGTTTCAATCTGATAGCGTACACTCTTCAAGTGAGATGGATCCTAAGATTTCTCTGCATTAGATGAGTCTACTGGCTTGAGTTCAGTTTCATAGGTAGTAGGGAGCAGGATGAAGGTATGCTCTGACTTCGAAAGTGAGAAGACGAAAATCATCGAAGCCAAGGATAAGTATTTTTCTCCCACATCGGGCTAGGGTTCTGAAGCTACCACAGCGGAAGGATAGGGATTACGTTTCCCAACAGCGGTGGGACTGGTAAGCGTTTTTCTCCAGTTTCTGTCATTCTGGTTGAGTCCTACGAGCTCTGTCACCAGTTACTCTGGCGACATCTTGATTTACGAGTTGACTAGGTAATAGCTAGACTGGTTTTTTTCGGAGTTTTCTACTTCATGACTGCCACGTCACGGAATTTGCCACTTCAACTCACTCAGATACGTTTACGTCACGACTAAGATTGATGGTTTGATTTAAGTATAAAACAGCGATATGTTAAATTTATTTGATTTTAAATCATTCAACATAAAATAATTTGATTCTCACAGCAAAATCAAAGGTATCATTGACGTTGACTTCAAACGATTATTTGAAGTAGTCTTTGTAGCCTATAATTGCTTTGATATTGAAAGAGTCAAAAAAATATAAAGTAGAAGAATCATTTAAATTGCAGTATTATTTTCAATAATTTGTGATTTTTGTAATATCACTATCATTATTTTATTAAAAAAATAGACTATAAAAATGTCTAATTATAACAAAATTGGTATAGAAGATTTTTAAATCTAGTATAATTTAAGAAATTAATAAAATTAAAAAATATTTTATTTAATGTATAGTAATTCTTCATATTATGCTTTCAATTCATTTGTAAAAATTGTCATTTAAATAATATAAATTCATTTATTAATAAAATGTCCTTTTTATTCACTTTATTCTCGTTAAAATATTTATTTTTGAAATTAAGTTTCTATTCTTTTAAAGATTCACAACAAAAATTATTAAATATAACTGTTTTTTTATGTTATAAAATAAAATAATAATTTCATAGAAAATGTTTTTTAATTTTATTGTTAATTCTTTTTGTTAATTAAATTAAAAGTAATTATAATAAATATAGTGTCATAAAAATAATAATATAAATATATTATACTATCATTCTCGGTCAAGGCTTCCAAAAATTTATACATTAAAATAAAATAACATCTAAAATTTTTATATTGAAACAATTAAGAAACTAAGAAAAAAATGTTTTATTGAATTATATTGATTTATAATGAGTTAAGATTTAATTACTCTAAGAAGTTTTAATTTAATTGAGAATTAAAAGGTAAATAAATTAATAAATGAAAAAAAGCCAAATTTAAATTCTTAATTTCTCACCTATATTAATAATAAAAATAAGTAATTTACAACATTTGGGGGGGGGGAAGTTTCCTGCACTCGAGGAAGTTTCCTGCACGCTTTATTTTATTTATGTAAATTTAATAAATTTGACATAAATTAACAAATTTAATATTTTTATGAACCATTTAATATTAAGACCACATTGCTCATCATTGAAGTAGTTCAAGAAAATATAGCTTAACATCATATAGGTATGGTAAGAAAAAGGTAAATTCAATCATAATTATAATAACAATCGGATACAATCATTATAGTATTTTAAGAGACAGAACTTGCAAATACCATATAAAAAATGTCATAGTTTTTGGAATCTGAAGAGAGATATTGAATATTGATAAATAAATTAAAGTATGATAATAAAAATAAAAATAGTCCTAAAGTTTGTTGATGGTTGTTATAAAGATTAATTTGATGGAAAAAAATAAAAATTAAAAAATTAAAAAAAGAGTGCAGGAAACTTCCCTAAAATTTTTTTTTATATAATAACCAGTGCAGGAAACTTCCCCCCCCCAACATTTAATGAAACTTAAAAAGAGAATTCGTAAGAAATTAAATTACTTGTTAATTTCTTTTAAATTTTTGTATTTTTACATTATAACATATATAAAATAAAATAGCTTTAATCAGAAGAGAAAAGTAACCAATAACTAAGAATAAGGATATAATTGTAAAGATGCCCCCAATAGAGCTCTTGAAAGCCTCCTCCCCTTTATAATTTAATTAGATTGGGTGTCCAAATTAATCAATTGATCTCAAGCTTAAATTTGAAATATAATCATGCAACAAAAATTAACTAAAAACTATAAAACTAGAGCAATTATACATAAATTCTAATTTTCAAGCTTCTCTTAGTGAATTTGCAAAATCCGCATTCTCTTTTTCTGCGACTATTGTCTTGCTACTACTACTGCATGTCTAATGTAGAATGTTTTAGTTTATTTATTATTGTATTCTTTGATATAACCTTTTTAATTCAGATTTCCAAAGTTAAAATTTATTTGAAGAATCTCTCCCAATAATTAATGTTATAATTTGCGTGAGTAAACTGAATAAAATAAATATATAAAGACAACATTTTTCTCTATCAAGTTCATAAATATTTATATTTTAAGCACAGCAATCAATTTTATTTTATTAATTTAATATAAGATCTTCGCTTATTTATAGGTAAGTTCGTCAAACTAATCAAATAAAAAAAAATTGATGAGAACTAATTTGCAAAAATTGTAAAGTAATTCATAAGCGAAAGCTTATGGAATAATAAATTTAAGAGATTTACTTATATTTCTATCAAACTATATAATTTTCCAACATAAAATCAAAATTTTCATTTGTTCAATTTCAAAAGTAGAAAATTACTAATAAATTTCATTATTTTATGTCTCTTTCGAGTATTACATTAACTATTTTCTTCGATTAATTTACAGCGACCATTTTAATAAATACTGGTATGGGTAATATACAATTTGATATAATACAGTAAAATTGGAATAACTTATAATAATTTCATCAAAAGTGATTGATGAGAAGAAATATAAATTAAATTAGGAATTCTAAATATATAAATCAACATAAATCTATATAGATATATAAGTAAATAAAAAATAACTTGGAAAAAATAAATTTTTAGTAATTTATTTCAATTTTAATTTTATCTTTTTAAATGAATCAATTAGATATACATTAAATTAATTTTAATTTACTATAGAAATTCAGATAAAAATTCCACAAAAATAATAAATCTCTTATAAAATGATATTTAGATAAGAAATATATTTATTTTAATTTTTTAGTTAACGACATGTTTATTATTTGTTCATTTTGTGATTTTTTCATGCTGAATTTTTTTTATTTTTATACTAAAAAATATATAAAAATTGTTTTTTAAATAATATTAAACGAATAAAAGTTTCATTCTATATTTATACTTTTAATTTATTTATTCTTGTATTTTCTCTTTTACCATTAAATTTCACCTCTTTATATTGTTTTCAAATTTTAAAAACTACTAATTTATTAATGAAAATTTATATATAATAAATTAATTACCTAATCAGATAATTTATTATAAATATAAAACATTAAGAATTCTTCAATTAACAATACCATTAATTAATTCTATAACTTTTATATTCTTGTAAAGTCTTTATGTAAAACATTATATCTGATTTAAAGTTATTAGCAATTGTTTACATTTCTAGTTCATTAAATTTTTAGAAAGATAAAAAAGATTAATTAATAAATTTGATTGTAGCAATACTATCGAATCAGGAAAGTTAATTTAATTAATAAATTAAATATTAAATAGGGGTATTTAATTTTTGAAAACCTAGACAATATGGTACTTGTTCGATAGAGAAATTAAAACCAGCTGCACTTTACTATTTACTTACAATTTTATTGCATCCCTTAAGTGAAATAAATCTACTTTGATTGAGGTTTGCTAAGCTGATTTTGATACACCTCAATCAAAGTAGATTTATTTCACTTTAGGGATGCAATAAAATTTTATGTTAATAGTAAAGCGCAGTTGGTTTTAATTTCTCTATCGAACGAGCACCATATTGTCTAGGTTTTCAAAAATTAAATACCACTATTTAATATTTAATTTATTAATTAATTACTTTACTAATTCGATTAAGGAAATAAAAGAAATTTATACTTATTATTTAATATTAATGAAAGTTTCATTGCATTTATTTATATTTATTTTAAAATAGATAACTTAATTTTACAATGAAATTTTACTCTATAATATTTCGACATAGAATATAGAAAAGAAATTTATTTCATTTTACCATTTTTAAAGAAATGTTCAAATGTATTTACTCAAAAATGCTTCAATAAAAATATCAATATTTATCAGAAACTTAAAAAAAGTTAATTATAAAAATAATTTTTTTTGAAAATAAAATGATTTAGCATAAAAAATAAAATAAAACTATTATTTAAATATCTAAAATAAATATTAAGATTAATTTTAACATTAAAATATTATACAGGCATAAAAAATAAAAAACAATTACTCAATAGATTTAATCATATACTTCTAGCCCTTTTAATTTATAAGTATTTTAAATTAATAAATTAAAAGTATCTTTCGCCATTAAATAGCAGAGTAATATTAAGTTGTATTTGTTAAAAAAATAGTTGCGATTTATGATAATATAAATAAACAAACTATGCTTAATTTTATTAGCATAAAAATTTCAAAAATCTTTAAGCTCTTAAGTAAAATGATTTTATTTTTAAAACTTTATATAAGAAATTGCCTAAGTTTTTAATATTACAAAATCTATAAAGTTTAAATAGTAAATTTTCAAATTTATTCCACCATTTAATTATTAAAATGAGGAGTATCCGCTCAAATTTAAAGTTAAACAAAATTAAAGAACTTTTATATTTGAGATTTCATTTAATATAATTAAACAATTCAATAATAATAAAAAGAATTTTGCTATATCTTATTTTCATTAACTTATAAAAGTAATTTGTTAAACCATTAAACTCTGTCAATCGGTTATATTATCTTTAAATTTCTTAAATATCGATTAATAAATAAGATTTTTAATTATTTCATGATCAATAATTTAAGTAACTATTTGGTAATTAAGAAAGAAATTGGTTACTATTGAGATTTTCACTAAATAACTCTGAATATATATATAAATATAATTTTAAAAGAAATTTATGAAATTCACAATAATAATAAGAATTAAAAATAAAATGGAAAAAGAATATTACTTTTTATCAAACATTAAGAATGAGAAAAAGAGAGTTTATAACTAAGAATAATTTTTAATAATTAAGAAGATAAACCTATAAATTCATTTGATACTAATTCCATTTTCTTAACATTTTCATTTTTGTGATGGGTACTATATTCTTCATTTCTACATCAATAAATCTAAAAGAATTTATCTTAATGGTTTAGAAAATCTATATTTTAATATATCTTCAATTTTCTTGCTTTAAATAAATATTTTAAAGATTTATCATGAAATAACTTTAATAAATAGGTTGATAAATATAATAAAACTAAAGCATAATTTAGCATCTTTGAATTATATTTAGAATGAGGCTATTTTTATTTTCAATGATTTTTATGTGAAAAATATGATTCACTGTTGTTATTTAGGTTTTCTTAAGTAATTGTTTATCTGTTTATTACTCAATTCTAATTTGGAGTCCAAGTTTATATTAATGTAAGTTGAATTTAAAACCAATCGTAATTAAATTTATTTTATGGAACTTTTCTTAAATAAAATAAAATAAGATAAAGAAATGTAACTTTCTAATTTCCAGCAAAATGAAATTTTTTAATTAGTATTAAAAGCAAATTTCTAAGAGACTCTTTAAAATATCAAAATTAGTTTTTTAACTACAATAAAATAAATAATTTATTTTCCTGAAACATATTCAAATTAATAAACAAAATCAAAATATTTAAAAGTACAGACTAAATTTTTCAATAATAAATATATTTTTAAGAAGTTTATTAAAATTTGAAATAATGATATCTAATACACACTCTTTTCTATATTACATATATTACAGATTTTTAAACAAAAATTTTATTATGTTTTGTATATAATTATTTTATTATCGACTTAGAATTTTTATAATTTATTAGCATCTTTAATCTAAATAAAAATATTTTTAAACTGTCAACATATGGATGTTATGAATAATTTCCTTAGTTATTTTTAAATAAATATTATAATTAAATAACATTTTTATTCTGTATTCATTAATTTTTTTTAAAAAATCTAGAGTTTTTAATTGATGATAACAATTTGTATTTAGATTTATTTTTTGAAATAAAATAGTAAAATAATTTAGTTTAAGTAAAAACAAATTTTTAAATCTATATAATATATCTAAGTTATTAATAAATTAATTTTTTTATTAATAAATCACATAATTAGAAAAATTAATAAAATCTCAAAACGTTTTTTAAGTATAGAAATTTGTGGGTCTTAAGTTTGAATCCTTTTCATTCCCAATATTTCTTGATTCTTCATCATCGTCATCATCCCTTTACAATATAAACCCCAAAACCCCTTCATTCTTAACTGATAAAAAAAATGATTTCCAAGAATTTCAAATATTATATTTGTTTTTTATAAATCAAATATCCTATGGAAGTGTCGCATTTTGCAATTCTTCCCTTATATATATTAAGTAAGGAGCATAAAGTTTTATAATATATTCTAAGAGATCCTATTTTTAATGGAATAAATTAGAAATCTTTTGTTTAAAAATAGTAATAGAAAGATTTAAAGATTTATAAATAATCATAATTATAGAGACTAGCTTAATAATTGAATTTTTAAATCAGATGGTTAGAAAATGACACTTTAGATCAGCTGGTTAAATTATAAAAATCAACTTAAATAAATTATAATTATTTTATAAATAAAAAATTCTTCAAATTTTAATATAATAATATCAATTAAAATAATTATTCTCTCATATATAAAATTAAAATATTTAAAATAACTTTTAGTTTTAATCAACAAAAATTACTCTAGATTTTATTGGGATTTAAATGAGTTTAGCATAAATTATGAATATAAAATATTATTAATCATTTGTGGCCCTTCTTTCTATTCACTCTAAGGTGCAGCAGCATACATTGATTTCTCTTAGAGTTGTCTCTTTTGAATTTCTGATAAATCTTGATTATCTAATTCAGAGAATTCTTCCACTTCCTCATTAATGATGTGCTTCACAGCATATTCTCTCATCAGGCCTCTGAAAAGTTACTGCTTCAAAGTATTTTAGATATTTATTGAGATAAATTGTGTAGGGGGGAGGTTTAAAATTAAAATCAAAGTCAATTCTTCTTAGTCTAACTCTTAGTCATCTTTGAGTCCCACAATTGAATCAAGAATTTTCATGCTTTTGTGAGATTGGCATTTGCAGTCAGTAAATAGTTAGATTAAGTTATCTTTATAAAGCATTAAATAATAACAGATATTTATTCTTTAAAAAAATTATAAAAATTTGGTCTCAATTAAAATATAAAATTTTAAACGATATATTATCTGAAACTTCAACTCCTCTCTCTTGCTTTGTCTATTTAAGCTCATTCTCATTAAATTCTTAAGTTTTTTCTTTCTTAATTTTCTTTTCAAGCTTGGAGCTGAGCATGTTGCTCTTAAAGAATGGCACTAACTACCGTTAATATTATAAATTTAATCAGCATTTTTTCAAATTAATTAGCTTAAATTAATTGGGTCTAGGTTAATGCAAAAATCTTTTAAAAGCTGAGTTGATGCAAAAATAATACTCTTCTTATCCTAATCAAACAAAAACCCCTTCCCATATAATAATTCATTTTTTATGAGAATTTTAATCTTGTAGTCCAAAATTTGAACTAAAAATGATATATCAGTAACTATATATTATTTAAGATTATCATTACAAATTCCAACAGCTTTTTATAAATGTTTTAAATATAGCAATTGTACATGATATAAGTAAAAATACTTTAAAATATAGTAAATTATGCATTATAAAAATATATATTTTTTTGCAAATTATTTTGAAAATTTATGAGTATTATTGTCGTATGTAGTCGAGGATTTTATACATGAGAACCCTATCAGAATTTCATGATAAAAATTTGATGTAAAATGGGGTATTTCATGGGTTGTGGTTTTAAAGTAACAGATAATTTTTTTAAAGTTAGAAACATAGGTTAATAATCTAATCTGTATTTATTTATACCCTCCTTTTAATTATGCTTATAAAATGACAATACTTATTAAGGTAAATCTTAGTGACAAGTTCAAAATTTATAAATTTGTTGCTTCTATGAAAATAATATTACAAAGTCTGAACTCTCTCATATGCTTGATGATACTTGAGATATCAAGTTCTTTTTCAATCTTTTCCTTTCCAAGTTCATACATCCTCTTTTTCATTGAAGCCTTTTTACAGCAAAAAATAGAAGAATACAAATTTTTCCAGGCTTCATTTAGAATCCTAAAACTATTTAATTAAGGATTAAAAATTGAATATTTCTATCTAAGATAAGTACTATAATTTAAAATTTGCTTTTTCTCTACACATACCAATTAGACTTTAAATTATACCTTTAATTTAATCACACTTAATCATCTAAATCAGAAGTTTTGAGATTATTATTGAGAGTATATTTGAAACTTTGTCGGCTCATGATGATTCTGATCATTTGCACATAAGATTGGAATTCCTGGGGTCTTGTTTTAGCGAAGGACTCATTGCGTTCCAATTTATAAATATTTTCATAAATTTCTTTTAAAGAAAAGTTAAAACCTAAATAAGCGTTAAATTATATCATTAACTATTAAATTATTTTTTAACTAATAATTTATGTTCTTAATCAAAATCAATGTATTTTCATAAGATAAAATAGTATCATGCATACAAAATATATTAAATTTACAAGTTTAACAATTTCTCATCTTGAGGATCTGAATTTGAAGTCTAATTGTGTTTAGGGTCTTCATTAGGACCTCCTGATTTCTATTTTTATTTAGCATTTTTCCGTTTGCCTTTTGATTACATTTCAGATAAAAAGATTTGAGCGATAATACTTGAATAGAATAGCAACTCTTAGATAGGACCTGAAAAGATAACAAAGAACTTATAATTATGGGGGAATCAAAGTCTATTTTTAATATAATTAGTGTTAAAACTCATAAAAAAATATGTTCTCATATTTTTGTAAAAGTTATTTTATCTTCCTCAATATCAGTTTTTATGCTAAATATCAATATATTATAATCCTTTCAATATACATATCATATATACATTTAAAAAAATAATTTTGAATTTAACCTTGTAACTAACTTACGTTTTTACAATTTAAATCATAATGATTTATGTACAACTTTAGAATTCTATATTATTTATCACATGAATATGCTTTGTAAAAACATATTAGAACACCAGAGCATTTTTATATGCTAATTTTAATGAAAATTATTGCAATTTTGATGTTATTAATATTTTAAATCATAAAAAAATTGAATAAATACAAAAAAAAAAGATTCAAAAAAATGATAAAAACTTATTTTACAAATATTTTGGGCAAAAAAGATATTTTCTAATAATTAATTTTATAATTTAATCAATAAAAGGAAGTTTAATTTATATTTTTAATAATTATATTTTAAAATAGACATTTGAATTTAGTAGAAAACTCAGCTTAAATCCCAAATAGCTTTTATTGATATATTTATTATGAAATTTATAGATTAAAGATTAAAGATATGTCTTATTAAAATTGTAGAGAAAACGAAATTTTTATGGATATCTACAATATTGAATTAAAATGTTTTGGCTATGGGGAGGCATCCTCTCCCCCCCTATAATGTATTTTTTTTCATTTTTAGTCTGATAGATTTTTTGACGCTGAGTAATACTAGCTAATAAACATTTGGTGTGCGAGAAATAGTTTTGAAGCTATGGCATCACCAACGTCCTTTTTTTTATAGAATAAAATCATTATAAATTTGATAAAAATTTCGAAATTTTTCACAAACTTTATTTCTCTAAAATTAATGATTTTTTCAGTTATTCTCTATATTGACAAAATATATCTATTTTATTATAATTTTATAAAGTAAACTTTAATTATATTTACATAAATATTGTTAAAATAGAATTGAATTGGGGAAATTACAGAAATAAAAAAATAATTCAAATGATAAATACATATAACTGCCACTAATTACAAAGTCTTAGAGATCAAATTTGGTTCACCATGCTTACCGTTGGAATTGGTCTCACCGAAAAGTATCTGTGGCTTAAACAGATAAAAAAGATCTAAAAAATGATTTTTGACATATTTGACATTAGAACTTAAGAAAACTCCCGTGTATTATAGGGCGATTTGACGATTTGACACATTTGACACCGGATTTTTGTCAAATACCTGATTTATTTATTAATTAATTATATAATCTTAAAAATATTAATAATAGACTAAAGATTTGACAGATTTGACACTTTTGACACATTTGACACCTGTCAAATTTATTTTTAATTTTGACATTAGTGATTAGAAGTGATTAGTATATTAATATGTACGGTTATTAATTAAACTTGCGTTATTGGATCGCACAGCTAATGCTCTATCGCAGTATGCTCTGAGAAGCGCGGAGTGACTCTATTGCACATTTACTGATCTGGTTTCACCTCCGTATCTGTAGCTACCGTGGTCTTCTGAATGGGTAGTGCCACAAATCAAATCGTTAGCTATAGGGGACGTTCGTTCTCCTTTTGAGCCAGTACTCTCAGTGTAAAGCATCTTCAAAGTCAACCATGAAACAATCACCGTTAGCCACAGAAACAGCCGGAGAATGCACTACCCATTCAGAAGACCACGGTAGCTACAGATACGGAGGTGAAACCAGATCAGTAAATGTGCAATAGAGTCACTCCGCGCTTCTCAGAGCATACTGCGATAGAGCATTAGCTGTGCGATCCAATAACGCAAGTTTAATTAATAACCGTACATATTAATATACTAATCACTTCTAATCACTAATGTCAAAATTAAAAATAAATTTGACAGGTGTCAAATGTGTCAAAAGTGTCAAATCTGTCAAATCTTTAGTCTATTATTAATATTTTTAAGATTATATAATTAATTAATAAATAAATCAGGTATTTGACAAAAATCCGGTGTCAAATGTGTCAAATCGTCAAATCGCCCTATAATACACGGGAGTTTTCTTAAGTTCTAATGTCAAATATGTCAAAAATCATTTTTTAGATCTTTTTTATCTGTTTAAGCCACAGATACTTTTCGGTGAGACCAATTCCAACGGTAAGCATGGTGAACCAAATTTGATCTCTAAGACTTTGTAATTAGTGGCAGTTATATGTATTTATCATTTGAATTATTTTTTTATTTCTGCAATTTCCCCAATTCAATTCTATTTTAACAATATTTATGTAAATATAATTAAAGTTTACTTTATAAAATTATAATAAAATAGATATATTTTGTCAATATAGAGAATAACTGAAAAAATCATTAATTTTAGAGAAATAAAGTTTGTGAAAAATTTCGAAATTTTTATCAAATTTATAATGATTTTATTCTATAAAAAAAAGGACGTTGGTGATGCCATAGCTTCAAAACTATTTCTCGCACACCAAATGTTTATTAGCTAGTATTACTCAGCGTCAAAAAATCTATCAGACTAAAAATGAAAAAAAATACATTATAGGGGGGGAGAGGATGCCTCCCCATAGCCAAAGTTTCTTATTATGGTTTTATTACTAGTAATTTTTGAACCTATTAAATCTTGTGGTTTATAGAGGCTATAAAGGTTCAATTATATCATTTAATGCACATGCAATTACTTACTATAAAATTCTTTTAGATTTTTTGGATAAAGTTTTATATTTTATTATCTTCTTTGCATAAACTTTAGATTATAATAAATAATTTATGCCACACAAATATTGCATGTTCTCATATCGTACTCAAATAATCCTTTTTTCTTTTCTGTATCTAAATTGAGTTCAAATATTTTATATTTGTTATTGTTCACATGTTTTGGTTTTAAAAGTCTCGAAAAAATTTCAAGAATTTTAGCTGTTTGTAACATGCGATACTTAATTTTAGTGGAGATTGTACAAAGCTTCAAGCATGTCGTTAACTAAAATTTTCCATTAAACTATAAACTACAAATATTTCTTTGCCTTTATTGGTGTGTACCTATCAATCAAAATACTAACTCTTATTATGAGATTTTGAGGGGTCTTTTTGGCTATACATATCTTAGAGAAAAATCAAAATTTTTGTAAAATATGCATTAAAATAAACTTAAAATTTTTACATAATTATTTAAAGATTTGCAAAATTTTATCTTATTGTATTTTTTTCTATATTTTGTCAGATATGTTTATATTTCAATTATAATTCAACTTAAAACGTTTATTAAAAATAAAAGCTTAATAAGATATTTTTAATTTTTTGATTTAAATTTAAGTTTCTTATTTTAAAATGATTGCATTTAAATAAGTCTATATTATATATTGTTTTATATTTATGATATATTTTTTGGAAAAAAAGAGATTATAACAATATTATTAACAATATTAGAAATAATGAAAATGCCTAATCAGAATGTGCAGTGCTACTCAAAAATAATGTAAGTTACAAAAAACATATCTGAAATTATTTTTTAAAATAGATTGTACCTGGTTAGAGTTGCGTTAACGCTTGGCGAGGACCTCATTCACAAAGCTACAGCGACAAGGCAAAAGAATCATAATATTAATCTAAATACGACGAAGATCAATGTATTGGAAGAGATAAAACTGATTTTAAGATTTTTATTTTCTATTGCTATTTTTACTAATCATATTATTGTTAATCAAATTGTTATAATTCTCTATTTTTCAAGAAATATATCATGATTATTAAAATTCTATAAATATTCTTAATTAAATATGTATTTTTAACAAATTTGCTCAATTTACTTAGACTCCAATAAAATTATCACTGTATTTTAAGTTATTTAAATATAATTTAATTTTTTTATAAAAAAAGAACCCAACTACGATTCCTAGTATACCTCCTGTTTCAGATAGCACTCCAACAAAATGCTTGTTTTTTCTCTCGATATTTGAGTATTGATTTTAAATGCCTAATTAAATATTGATGTATTACTTAGATGGCTAGATTAAAAATTTTTAAATTGTTTTAATGTAGGCACTCTATGAGAAAATCATATTGATTAATAAATAATTCAATAGATGCTATATTCTCTCAAGAATTCAGATTGAACATAAGTGTAATTGAATTTGTCCAAGCTATCACTCAGTTTGGACGATGAGCCTGTTGCTTCATTTACAGTCAAGCCGTATTCAACAACTCTTTGAAAATATATATTTCATTAAATATTTCTGAATAAAAAATTCTTCTAAAATAATTGAAAACTCTTGTCTGATTTGGTGAAAATAGTAATTAATGCTTTTCCATGACGTCTTAATATTATTATTATTATTTAATGCTGTACGAAAATTAATCATGACGTCTTTAATGGGGACGCTATCGAACTCAGTCAAATCGAAGTATAAAAATATGGATTTAATATATATATAAGAATATCTAATTTTACTTGCTCCCAGTGTAAAAGTATAGCGTAATAATAATATTTAACAAGAATATACATATTACTTAATATACTTCAATTATAGATCTCTGTAATGTTTAAGAACTTATTAATCCTTGTCTGATTAGTTTTAATATAATATTATTTTAATTATTATAATTTATATTTACCTTTTAAATATGTATATTTTTAGTTTCACATGTATAATAATATAGCCAAAAGTATTCAAAACCTAAAAATTATTAAGAGATTAATAGGTGCTTTGATATTAAGGATTTGTAGAGCATGAATTTATTATAGTTTTAAATGTGAAGTATTTATTAAAATTTGCTAATTTAATCTCTTAAAGCGCATTTTTATAAATCATATGGTTGAGGTTTATAGTTCATTTTACCCCACTCTTTATATTCAATCAACATCTTTAATATAATTTAATTATATTCACTATTAAACTCATTTTATTGAGTGAAAAATTCAAAAATTCGCTCAAAATTAGAAAAATAATCAAGAATAAATCATAATTTTATTTATTTATTTTACTAATCATTTTAATAATTTTACTAAGTTACTAATTAAAACAGCACTATAACCCAAACCATATATAGATTTGGGTTGGTGAGCGGTTTTAATTAGTAAAATAAATATATAAAATTATTATTTATTCTTGATTATTTTTCTAATTTTTGGCGAATGTTTAAATTTTTTACTCAATAAAATGAGTTGACTTGTTTTTTTCTATAAATTGCTTTATTCTTTGCATAGCATCCTTTTCACACTTTTTAGAATAAAAACTTCAAAAAATATTAGGTAGTTTGATTTTATTTTAATAACTAATAGAACAATCTCTTATTCAGGGTACTTATTTCTCTGCTGATCTAGGAACTTAACCTACTTCACAGTCTAAATAGCTATTAAGTTAAAGAATTGAATTAATTTTATTTTAAATTTCTAGTCATATTGCTCTATATTTTTTTATACCATGTCCTCTAGATGAAAGTATTGAAGGTAAACAAAGCCTCCTCTGCATATATAAACTTAAAACCCCATGACTCTATTAAGAATAAAAAAAGGGTAAAAATAGAAGAAAATGAAGAAAATACTTACTATTGGTTGATTGAGGAGTCTTTGTATCTTGTTGACTAAAAAATTTACAGATGTCCAAAAATTAATTTTTTTTAGTAGAGATTGTTTTTTTTAAAGTTTAATGATTCTAATAATGATTTTAATATTGCTGGATAATCTTTAATCAATATATTATTCTAGTAATTTAAATTTTAGCAATTAAACTTAATCTTTTTATTCTTAACGCCTTATTTCCACTCTTTAATAAATTAAGGGGTTTTAATTTTATTCTATTAAGCTCTCTGCTTTTAATTATAAATATAAATTAAAATTTTTCTTGTAAAATATCAAAGTGAAAAAATTGCTTTCATGATTTGATTTACAACATCTTAACAGAAATTAATAAGCTTACAAATGCTCGCAATATATTAAATTTATAACTTAAAACAGTAGATAAGTGTAAAACATAGTAGTTCGTTGATCGAGATGGAAGTGACATAGAAGTGACCCTATATATCAATAGTCTTTTTTATTAAAAAGATAATTAATATGCTTCATTATGAACTTTGACTAATCTTAGTCTTTGATTTCAGCAATATTACTTTAAATTAAGAGCTACCAACCAAAGTGAGAGAGCAATACATGGACTATAAATTAAGAGCAGTCCAATAGTATTATAATTCAGTACTTTTTCATTACAAAACCAATATATAAATTATATCTATATCGCTGTTTAAATATTAAAACTATGCTCTTCATCATAAAAATATCCAATAAGGTTTTGTAAATTTCAACTCGCATTTAATTAGTAATCCCAACCCATAAATAATTCCCTACAAAGCATATCAAGTATTAAAATTATTAAGGGTTTTGGGAATTTTTAATTCATCAAGTATTTTTTGTGCACACTATGAAATCTAGATTTAATATTTTCAAATCATATATATAAGTAACTTAATTGGAATTATTTTATATTATAAAAAATTCAAGATGTAAACTTCTTTCTTTCCTTGTTGAAAAATAGGTATATATATATTATTCTTTAATATAAAATTAAATTAAAACTTATTAAGTCATCAAGAATAAAGGGGATTAAATTTATTTTAAATGAATTTCTCCCTGAAATTTATTTTAAAATTGTAATTCAATAAAAGTATTTGGGAGAGGAAACTTCTTGGCCAGTTTTATGATTTAAAAAATAATTTTATTGAAATAGCTGTTTCCCAAACATGAAAACAACATTTTGTATTGACACCAACAATTTTTACTTTTAAGTTATAATATTTAATCATTTTCATCATTTTAACTTTGATATTTCCCTCAATATAGTCCAATTCACTTAAATAGAAATTTTAGAGACTTAACTTTAAGAGTATATTTGGGGTTTTATTTAGGTAAATTGACAAATTAAGTTAATTTATAAAATTAGATATAGAAATTAGAGAATTTAGGGTATATTTATTGATGAAAATATTTATATGAACTGCTTCAGCCTAGGTAAACTAAGTCAACCAGAACTGAATTATGCGGCAGTTAATCTCAAACACAGGAGTGCTTAAACAACTAGGTATAAATGCATGCCACCTGTTTAACATTTCAACTCTGGCGCTTGGAATAATCTTGGTAAAAATGATATTTCTCTCAGGCGATTATTGATTTCCTCTGTGATTCTAAAAATTTATAGTACTGGGCACACTTTCCACTTACCTTGAGAACTGAAAAAATTTGCTTTCATGCATTTCTCTCATTTATCTTTAAATTTATATAAGTATTGTCCTTACTTTCAAGACTGTTAACTTAATGAAGAGAGTAATTGATTTTACAGCGCCATTTATAGTAGTAATTTAAACAATTTTTAATGATTAAATGCAAAAAGATGTTGATAATAGCATCAAATTTATAGGCGCAGATGATGCTGTGTTTACATTCAACACCTTTATTAAAAGTAATGGTATAAGAAGAATGATAACATAGAAGTATATGACTAGAAAGGGAAGGTTATCACCCATTAAATTTTAGCTGGCATTAGCGAAGATTCTGGCTTAGTAAGTTATTTCATTCATCCTCGCTCTAGTAAGCGAGAGTAGTATATTGAGTTTTTGCATAAGATAAGAAATTAATTCATCAAGTAAGAAACGTAATCTTTAAATTTTAATATATATGATAAAATTACACTTTTTTGAAGCATTAAATGTTCGTTATAAATATCGTAGTCACAAGAGTTGTTGTAGTCTAAAGTTTTTGGCAATTGCATGAACTAAACTCACGCCTCATAATTTTTCGACTTCTAAGGATTAGGAACCTAAAATCCAAATAACTAGAACGTAGTTCCATCAGCATTTTAAGTGATACAATTCTTCACCAACATGACTCAAGATTCACTTAAATTATTCAAAAATTACCATAGAAAATTTATGCTAAATCTTTATACCAGTATAGAAATTGAATTCTAAGTAGAGATTCCTTGATAATAAAGCTTAAAGAGTAAGTTAAGGCAAAATAAAACTTTAGTCGAAAAAAAACTCTTGTAATTACCTATTGTTTTGGAATAAATTCATTCAAAATTCTTTTTACTATATTAAATTTGCTAAACTGGAACATTCCCCAAATTATTGTTGAATTTCTAATTTCAAATCATCGCTTGGACACCAGAAGTCATTTGCGTAATAATCATAGATATTTTTGTCTTCCTGGAATCTTGAGTTCTTGAACAAGCGATCTTTAGTGCAAGGGATCATAATCATTATAAAATATTTTTAACATAATTATTATTATTACACATTAAAAAATAAATAATTATTTATGTAATAATATAAAATAACTAAAATTAACTCATTTTTTCTTATTTAAAAATCTTAATTTGATAAATTTTTATTTATTGAAAGCTATTACAAAAATATAAAATAAAATTAAATTATAACATCATTTTAAATATATTTTGGTAATATATAATTTATATTTTAACCCAAACAAATTGCAATTATCATTAAATTTAACCCATGTATAGCATTTGTAAATCAAAATTTTAGAAATACATTTGAATATTGAAAACTAAATAAGTTAAATATTGTAGGAATACATTTGATTTGAGAAATTAAAATAGAGATAATTAAAAAATATATAAATTCGTGGCAGTTAGCTTTTTGGAAACTCTGACAATATGGCACTTGTTCGATAGAGAATTCAATATTAGATGAACTTTACTATTGGCGGTACGCATCAATCGCATTCCTAGAGCGAGATAAATCGATTTTAATTTTTGGTGATTTGTTTAATTGATTTTAATGCCAAAAATTAAAATCGATTTATCTCGCTCTAGGAATGCGATTGATGCGTACCGCCAATAGTAAAGTTCATCTAATGTTGAATTCTCTATCAAACAAGTTCCATATTGTCAGAGTTTCCAAAAAGTTAACTGCTACGAATTTTTATATTTATTAATTTATCGCTATTTTAATTTCTCAAATCAAATGTATTCCTACATTAATTAATTCTTATATATATATATATATATATATAGTTTTTTTTTGAAAATTAATATAAAACTTTACTATTATAATTACTATTTATTGCATCACTGGAAAATAAATCTAATTTAGACTTTAAATCAACTAAACAAATCACCCAAAAATAAAATAGATTTATCTCACTTTATGGATATGATAAAATTGTAAAGCCAATTTTGATGTTCAGCGAATTTCAGACAAGAAACATTTTGTATAGATTTATTTTTTAATAAAGGTTAAACATCATATTTTAATTATTAGATTTCAAATTTAATTTATAAAATTCAAACAATAACCGAATCAAAAATCCCTTATTATGTTTATTCGAATAAAAAAGTAGACAAAATCTTATAACGAAAATATGAGTTATATAATTTTTTAAAAAGGCGTTTATAAAAATATAAGAAATGTCAATTTTTAGCATAATAGCATGAAATCTTTAATATAAATAATTTTTTACCAATTATATATTGAAAGAATAGGATTTATAATCTTAAAAGGTTACTCTATATTTTATTCTAAAATCCGCTGCTCAACAAAATATTAAAATTCAAATTCGTTCAATTTTCAAATCGTAGAAAATTAAATTTATTTAAATAATTACTAAATATTTTATTATTATTTAATGACTAAATTGAAAAAAAATCATATCGTACAATCAAAACCAAAAGATCTCTCATGAATTTTAGAGGGATTTATCTATAATAAATTGAATTAAAAAATTCTCTATAAGCTTTTATGGCTTCAATGTTTAAAAGGATGTTTTTTAGAGATTTTTATTCTAACCTCATCACTAAAGAAATCACCATAAAATATTAGCAAAGTAATTTAAACTGATTGCTTTGTTAAATTTTTTAATTAGTCATTTTTATCTAATATTTTTTAATTAAAGATAAGAATAAATTTCTCAGATTTTTAGCCCATTCATTAATTATTTTATGTTAATCCTTCTCTCTTTTAAAGATAGTAATCCAATTTTACACTATAAGTATTAATGTAATGAAAAATACCATTAAAAATTGCTTTCTCTTTAAAAGTTACAAGAAGTGTAAAAAATATTTCATACCACAAGTAAATTAATAAATTCCTAATCATGTATCGAAACTATTCAAATTTAGTTAAAAATTAAAATTTATTTTTAAGTTTAAAAAATCATTGTTTAATTATCCTAAATTATGAAGCTTCGCTTTAATCCAAATTTCATAAAATGATACCTGTTATTGATTTTTTCATAAAGGATCTTGAAAGCCTTTAGAAATGTGAGGAATATCGTATTTTTTAAAAGTGCATTATTTAAAATATTTATTATAATCTTTAATACTTTTTTTACTGTTGTTTAACATTTTTGCTAATTTTTATAAATAATTTTGAAATTTAATTCGTGAAGTATAATCAAATTGACTTAACCTATTTAAGTAAAATTAACAGAAATTAAAGAAATAAGCTAATAAATAAAATGCAAAATAATTTATTAATATATTAAATTAATTAAAAAAAAAAGAGAGATCTTTAATAATTAAAGAGGGCGGGAAAAATGCAGCCGGAAAAGTAGACCACCAGTGGAAGGAGGAAGCTACCAGTATACTAAGAAATCAATGGACAGGGAGACAAAACCGCGTCCCAACAAACATTGGAAAAATACTTTGAAAATTCAAAACCAAATTCGTAGAGTTCAACATTCCAAAACCTGAATGTTTAGTTACGACATAACAATTGGAAAAACATAAACAAATTTTCGGTCAAGATTGACAATAGCCGACAGCTTGATTTCTATTAACCAGTGAGAGAAGCTGAAGGATGGGTTAGAAGGAATGAGAGGTTCGCAGAAAGATAGCGAACCAAAAGGAGAGAATAGATCATAAGTAACAAAAGACAAGTAAATACGAAAACGATTGAACTAAGAATATGCCTACAAAACGTCAGAGGACTGAACGCGAAAATCAAACAAGACTAAATAATGAAAGACATAGAGGGCAGAAATCCAGACATTATAGGGTTAGTAGAAACTAGACTACAAAGGCTTATTGGAATCAATAATAAGAACATAGCACAAACGTAACTAGCGAGAAATGGAGGAGTTCTGGTCCTAAACAGTGGAAAATACGAAATGAAACAATAAAAACTCTAAAGAAAAATATTACCTGGAACATCCTAAATGTGGGTGGCTAACCACTACATGTCATAACAGCATATATCCCACCAAACTGGAACGAAAAAATAAAAGAGTTACAGAATAGGTTGATATTCATGATTAAATCTTTGAAGTAAAAATGTCAGAAACAAAGAATAATAGTGATGGGAGATTTCAACTTTCACATAAAGACTTAGGAAAAAGATTAAACAAAGAAGGCTAAAAGAGTCTATCCCAAAAGGTGTGGAAACACACAAAAAGAGAAACTAACTAGATTAAATCTATACAAATGTAGAAACAATCAACTGGGAAACTTACCAACTTAGATTAACAGACCATAAACTAATCTAAGTAAAAATCAGAATTAAATTCTTAGAGGAGGACCTAAAACTAACTGAGAGGGAAAGAACTATTAGAATAACTGACATCATGAAGGAGTGTTGGAAAACATTTATAGAAGGAGGAAGAGAACTTACTTTTGAAGATCTAGACAACCCGATATAAAAATGCTTTGCGTATAAAATAGAAAAACAAGTAAGAGGGAAAAATTGGTACTAATAGCCACCGGAGTGGGTACTAAGGAATAACGGCACAAGCGAGGCGAATGTATTCCAAGAATTTAAAACTAAATGGAAAGAGGCTATAAACGATTTAGAACACTGCCTAGATAAGAAAGACTTAAAAGGATTCTTTTATATGGTGAAAAGACTAACAAAGAGCTAAAAGGATTCTCAACCAATCAAAGGACTAACGATCAAAGACGAAAGAATTGAAGCAGGAGAAACTACTAGGAAATAAATTGTAGAGTTCTACAGCCAACTCTTTAAAGACAAAAGAGAGCAATAAATGAAAGTAGAAAACAAAAGAGACGTAATAATGATAGATGAACAAGAAGGAGAAAAATTGCGATACGAAAGACGTCGAACTAAGTATTCAAGAGTGCAACTTTAATAAAGCGATTGGACCAGATGGATTTTACGGAAAAATGCTAAAAAAGTCCAAGAAAATGAGAGAAACAGTTTGTTAAAAAATAACATAATGGCTAAACGAAAGATAGATCCCATAATATATTAAAGAGGGAAGATTGATTCTCTTAAGTAAGGACCAGAAGGAACCTTACCCGGAAGTTATTAATACAAGGCCAATAGTAGTAAATTCACATTTAGGGAAAATAGTAGAGAAAGTTATCATCAACAAAATTAAGGAAAATAAGAGTGATTTACTAGAAACAGGGAATTACCAAAACGGTTTTAAGGAGAGTAAGAGCACGCATATTAATTTAATAAGACTCCTCGAACACATTAAAACCTCCAGGAGAAGGAGCAAGTAACGAGAGGCATACCTTCTAATTGACTTATAAAAAG
>ARYC01004773.1:0-54290 GCA_000711775.1 Oxytricha trifallax
TAATTTTGACTTTGACTTTGACAAACCTTTACTTCAAGTAAACTTGACTTTAATCCCAGCAATCCTAAGCTCTGTAAGTGACTCTCACTTCAAGGGCTGGGGTACATACCCTGAAGGCCGAAGTGGCGTAAGACCTCTCAGGCTGTATCCTCGCCGAGGGCTTTGCAGGGCTGTTGCTGGTACTACTACTACTAAAAGTGTTTTGGGGTGGAACTAAAAGGCTGGTCTGAGTTTTGCTAACTTTGCTACTTTTACTTAAAGTAAAGGAAATGTTCCTGGAATTGGTAAGTACTATTTATATTCTTAACTTCTTCTACTACTATAGGTCATCAGCAGGTGAGATCTCTTCAGCAGCTCACGTGTTACTGGTTACTTCTTGTGTTGCTTGTTTGTTAGTATTAAACTTCGTTTCTTCGTTGCCCAAGCTAAGTGGTGGCTAGGTTTATACCTGGCTCACAGTGATATATTTGTTTGTTTACTTCATAGTTTAAGTCTTTAGGGTTTGTGTGTGGCTATGACCTGACTCTGACAACCATATTTATCTGTCGAGGGGTCCTCTAGCCAGGCAGCCAATCTCTGGTGTTTATTTGCACTGGGGAAGGGTTGCTTGAAAGCAATCGAGCCTCAGCGAGGCATGTTTGAATAGTTATAGCATTAATTTTAAGTAATATTCTCCACTTTAACCTTAAATTCTAAGCCAAAGCCTGACTTTTGGGCTGGTCTACTGCCCTCTAAGCATAACCTATCATCTCTACCATATCCTAATGCTATTTTCTTATCAACAGCACCAATACCTAGTTATCCTATCCTAACAAAATTTCCGAAATTCAGGTGGAGGGGTCATAAAGTTAGCCAAGCCAAAGTGCTGTTCCGGAAAAGTTCCGTATTCTAGGTCTTAAGGCTAAATAAGTCCAAATAAGACCCCATTTTCCTGGTATTTGAAGCCTACCACCCCTCCTATTGCTCTAACTGTCGTATATTTACTTGCTATTGGTCATGAAAAGTGTTATCAATTCTTATGATCAATTAGCTACCATAGAGATATGGGGTAGAGCTGGGCTTGACTCAATGGGTAAGGAGGAGGCACTTTTTTGAAAATTTCAAGGCAAAAATGGCCGTTAGGACCGCCCTGACATTTCAAGATGGGATATGGCCACTCCCAACACCAATCGGCTTCTTTCCTTCTATCTCGTCGATCTAGAGTGTATTAGCGATGTTTGGGTTGGGATGGTGGGATGGGAGGAGATTGGAAAATAATTTTTGTAAAATCATACAAGTCATACTCTATAATCCGTTAGAGATAGTATAGGCACTTTCAAACTTGGAATTGAAAATAATTCGACCCCCCCTCTAAATCCGCGGTTCCTCAACTCTAAAACCAACTTTTTTTATGTTTCTGTAGTGAGGCTTGGATTTCTAGACGACTGGGAGTGGTTTGGAGTCGATCTGAGACTCAAGGTTGGACCTCATGGTGCATCCGGGGGAAATGAGGAGGTCCCTGAAAAGTGGCCTCAGATCAGAAATTGGGGCCACCGACCTACCGATCTGAGGGGGTTCAAAAATATGGTTGGCAAAGCCAACAAAACTCCCAAACCCCAAACCCCTGATAGTTGATTGAGTGAGATTGAATGAATTTGAGATGATTAAGCAAATTGATGAGTGATTAAAGGGAGTGATGAGAGAGGTTGGGGTATAATGAGGTTTATGAGTAGATAAGAGGGGTATGTTTAATAATTTATAGTTAAAATCTAAAATCTGAATTCAATTTTTATAACTAAGTTCCAAATCACAAAATTTCCACTCAATTCGCTGACCACTCCAGCAATTCGATGAATATTGGGCAATCATGGCTAAAATCGTCAATGGCCAGCCGCAATGATGATGGGTTCCGGCATCTACCCAGCAATAGGTGTAAAATATTGAAATTTAAGTTCAGTATGTTAAATAATTAATCGCTTATATATCATAGCTATATCAATACTACTGATTATTAATTACTAGTATATAAGTTTATATTTTAATTTATATCAAAACCCCGAAACCCCTCCTGTACATGGAATCACTTTCACAGTATACAGGTAGTGATCAATAGTCAATTAATTCACACTCTTAGTAGAGCTTTTCTTCGCATTCAATACTGAACTATGGATTTTTATGCAATCAGCAACTTGAGGAGATCAAGCAAAGTACGTTGAAGCCCTAGCAAAAGACTATACTAAAGTGGACATCAGTCGTGCTAGGCACTAACTTCCCCTCGAATCCTAAACCAGCGAAGCTCACTTACACCTCGGGTACTCTCCTCAACAATGGGTAGGTGCCACCATCAACGATGGGCATACCGGGTGGGCAAATCATCAGACTGCCCTTGGAGAATGTTAAATGAGCAGTATCATCCTTAGTCGATATTGAGAGTTTGGCAACTGACGACCAGCTATGTTATGGCCTCGAACAGTTCCTTCGAATGATTAGAAAACCATCATAGTCTTCAACATAAGGAAACCCTAATGTAATGCCCAAGAACCTGCAGATCAAGTATCGTGATGAGCTTTGGCAAGGTCTTCAAGACTTCATGAGAGAGCAGGATGGGAGTATCGATTTTCTCAATCGAAATCATTCAAACTATCAAGTAATGAACGGATCATCAAAGAATCCATACCTTAAACGCAGAGATGCGAAGCTGGCATTGAAAAAGATCTCTGTAGTACAACATTACAAGGTGGAAGGCATGAAGCCCAAGGACATTGCTCTTTAGATGGGTGTGGATCGACGATTTGTTTACAAAGCAATTGAAAAGTTCAAGTTGGAGGTGGAGCACAGAGTGCTCAATCCAAAGCCAAAGCTGAAGAATGGGAGGAAGAATACCAGGAGCAACCCGTTGTTGCTGAAGGCTATTGCGACAGTAATCTAACAGCAGGGCATCTACAAGATCACTGGCTGGCGCCTTCATCATAACCTGCTTGAAATGCAGTGTAAAGAATAAGAATTTAAGAACCTCGCAGTGCCTTGCGTTGCTACTCTCTTGAAAGTACTAAAGGAAAGTTTCCATTTGAGATATGGCAAAGCCCAGAACGCCAACGCTAAGTATAGGGATCCATCATTCAACGATAAGAGGCTTTGGGTGTCAAGACTGCTTGCTCAGCTATTCCTGGAAGATGCTGCAATTATATCAGTTGATGAATCAAACTTCAGAAGCGATTACATGCCTACAAAATAATGGAGTTTCAATTCAGCTGCTCTTCACTAGGAAAATCGTGTAATCGACTCCTCCCTGACACCTGCAATTGGTAAGACCGAGGTCCTCGTCACCGACGATGTCTTTGAGTATGATGAAATGCTGTCTGGCTACCCCAACAGAGAAACACGTATGTCGAATATCACTGGGGTTAAGTAGCAGGATCAAATGAACGGATCAAACATTGCCATTTCGTAAAGTCCAGTTGCAACTCAAGATGAAAATAACCTGAAACCTGAAAATATGAGACTCCAAGCACTCCGGGAACCAGTAGGTAAGTATTGCTATCTTTGCTTAACTGATTGAGTACAGCATCGTCAGCAGATCAAGAATGGGTAGTCTAGATGGGTAAGGATTTTATCCAAGTTAAGAGGGCCATGTTAGAAATACTGAACGAATAATGTCTGGATCTGGAATTGTTCCATCGAAGATTCCAAGGCCAAACTCGAAATCGATATTTCCTAAGTTACGGAGGAAAACTTCCACCTAAGCATAGCATACCTTTGATAGTAGGGAGCAGAGCATTGCTGCCACCACTGTCAAGTGCAGCGATAAATATAAGAATACTCAGCTGTCACCTATCTTGGAAGACCCAGAGGGCAGTGCTTAATACACATCCCTGCAGAAGCACTTCAACGCGTTCAGAATATAGAGCTCTTCCAAGAAGCCTATAAGTCAACCATAAACCCCTCTGAAATCGGCTTCCACTCTAACTCCATTAGTTCAGAACCTAGCCAGCCTCAGGCTGCAATCAAGTAAGCGTAAGGGTAGTGAGATGATCAATGTAACAGGCCATGAAAACTAGAAAGGTATTACACCTAGACGCTTGCAGCTGTCAAGCAGGGCAGAGAGCAGCAGTATAGTCACAGTGAAGGAATAGGAAGGTAAGCTATAGCTTCATGGTTTTATACTACTTTAGTTTATACCAAGCTAAGTATACCCAACTAGAGAAACGACTAAGCACCCATAGCAGATTCTGGTAACATCGATGCATAACCATCATTACATTATACTCCCATTGCAGTTGTCAGACAGCAAGTCAGCTAGAGATTGGGGACTTATGGCATAATGGCTAGAAATCTCTCTATAACCAAGGAAAACTAAGAAGCAGCAGTTCTCGATGAGTTTCATAGCAGCAATCACTAAGGATCAGCTGGTCTCCAGCCAAATCATTGAGGGGGCTTTCGATGCTGTGCTATTTGAGAACTTCCTCTATCATACCCTGCGCCAGCTGCGCACAGACAAGGATCTCGCCCAGAAGAAGATCGTGCTGCTCATGGAAAACGCAGTCATACACAAGTATTCAGAGGTGCTGGAGACTGCTAGGAAGTTCAAGGTCACTGTCTCTCATCAGAGTACTCACCCTGGCTTAACCCCATCGAGCAGTTGTTCTCCTACATCAAGAGGCACCTCCGCTAGGAGCAAGCAGACAGCAAGTAAGTATTTTGGGCCTAACTTTTCATAGGATCCACCTGGTAAAGCGGCTTTCGCAGATTCTGAAGGCAATGACCAAGACAGACGTCAACAAGCTCTGGGCTTTCAGCGTGAAGCAGTGGTGCAGCACCATCAAGCATGGATTTGTGTGAAGTTGAGCTGAATGATGATGAGTTGAGGAGCTGGAGCAATAAAACTGACCAATACAACCATAGACAGCACTTGAATCGTCAAATTTATTGATTAAAAGCCCCTTATTACATATCACACTTTTAAGTTTTAATTTTAACTAATCAAACCAAAAATCCAAAAACCTCTCTCATTTTCGCTCATTCAAATCGCAATTTTGGCTCCTCATCCACTAAAGCTGCAGAATTTGGTGCTCAAACAGTCGAGCAGGACTTGAAAGTTGCTGAGATGGAGGTTTTAAAACATGGAGAATACGATAGGGTCCCAAATTTGACAAAACACTCATCAACAACGAGTTATTGACAAAATCTTGAATCTCCACTCTAAATCATGAAATTTGATCATAGATACCTATGATTGCCAATCATTTTAGAAGTGGGACAGTAAAATTGACTACTGATAACTAAAATAGAGAATCATATAAAAATTGAAGATCCTGCTTCAAAATAAGCAAGTAAGTTGAAATTCGAGAAAATCTCAAGCATCAGCTATAAGTGTTCGAATACAAACGAAAAGTAAAGTTGGTTAAAATTAATTTAATAAAATAGTTTTTTGATTAATTTCTACAATTTCCTATTTTTATCTATTTTAGCAATAATAATAATAATAATAATAAATATAATATAAAGATCACAACCATTAAAAAAATTAATAAATTACATTGAATCTAACAACAATAATGAAAATAATGAAAAAAAACCAAATCCCCTAAAGTCCACTCATCAATCAAAACTTATAAAAAACTCATTTAGGGGTTTTAAGTTTTTGAATTCCTAAATAATTGAGACTAGGGGAAAACACTGATATAAATGTAATAAATATAATAAGTTATTTTTTCGAACTTTTTATGTTTTGATTTCTTAAAGTTAGAAATCTCTGTAGATTACTTATGGTCAGCTAACCTTTTTAAAATATTACAATTTATATTATAAAATAATTATATATTTTTATAATTTTCTTTTTAAGGTATGGTTATAGTTGACAGATTTGAATGTTAATTGAAATATTAATATATATATAAATTTATAAAAATATTTAAAAATTATAAATTTAGAATATAATACCTAAGATTTAAAATTGTATAATAATTCGATTTGATAATGTATATTTAAAAAAATAATTGAAAATAATTTTCCTATGACTTTCTAAGTTCTATCATTGACTTCTAAAGTATAAATAAGAACCCTCTTTGCTAAATATAAGTTTAAGGTTCTCCAGTATTTTATAAGCCATACTTCTGAAGAATTAACTTTTAATAGCGAATTGCCACCATCTTGCTGCTTAAATATATGAAAGGAAGCAGTCACTTGCTCTAATATGACTAAATTTCCTTATAATTCATTATAAATTTCAAATAATTAAGCATATATATCTTTACTCAAATAGACTCACTTGTTGTAAAACAACACACATCCCTCATTATGAGAAATGAGATAAATATAAAAATTTCATGACAAATCATTAACAAAAAACTCAGTCATTAATCATTTTAAAAATAAGTACTAATCTTATCTATTTAATAAATCTCTTAACCTTAAGTTAAGCCTAATAACATAAAATTTTCATATACCAACTTATTGACTTTTTCTTACGAGAAATTTTAACTACCATAATAAAACTAGATTATTAATCACAACGCATGAGTGACATTCTCATAATTTCTGACATAATAATAAGAAAAAAAATATGATTTCACAAGTTATACTAAGACATCACTATAGAACTTCTTTATGTGCCCTGAGGCCTCTTTATCATGAAAACTACTTGAAATTTAAAACAAATCTCAACAAATAAAATTCTTTCAAAACAAATTCTAATATTCATTGATACTATATAATATTTAAACTTTATAAAATTATAATAATAAAGGGACTTTGACATATTAATTTTTATTTATATAATCGATTTTTACATGTTAAAATCCTTAAATTCAATGAAAATTGGGGTATTGTTAACAATACGTAACATTTTATCGAAATTTGTCACAAATGTCCAATAAGTCACATATTGCCTATTTATTAAATAAAAGCAAGAGTAGGTAGATATAATATTACAAAGCAGGGTCTTAGTGGTGCAGCGCCTAACGGGGACTTAGGGACAGAGTCCCATTATTTGCTAAAGAAGGGAAATAAGAATTTCAGGAATCAAGGAGCAGTCGTCTCTTGTGAGAGGGGTTCGGGGGTCAAAAATTTCTACCAAAACGAATTTTACCTTTTGAATAAATTTAAGAGTATTAAATGAGAAATTAAACCGTTATTTTATAATAACTTAATATGATACAACTTTATTCCTAAATAAATCAGACGGACTTGATATCACTTTCAAATACTATAAAGCATTTGATACTTTGTCATCTTATAATGCAAAAAATAAAAATGTTTTTGCTAAAATATATATATTAGGAACTATTAGTTTACAAATGCAATTTGAAATGCTTTTTACTAATCAAAACCCCAAAACCGTTTCATTAGTTTGATTGAGTTTTTGATTGATAGAAGTAGACTATTAGTGCATACTTTATAAGGGTTTAATAGGGTTTATATATAGTTTTAATGTTTAAATATTAATATTTTAAGTGAGTATATGCGACGATTGGGGTCAATTTATGACAGTGAGTATATAGATTTATTGTTTAAGTTGCGTAATGGATGCGATGATTTTAGTGATCAACTCAAACCTATTCTTAATTACACATCTATAGCATGACTAATCCATAAATCTCCTGCAATTGTGAGATCTCACTGTCTATTAGCATTGAATTTAAAAAGATAGCAGCTTAATTCTAAGCCTAAAAGACCCTTATAATTTTAGCAGAATCATATCGATTATCTTATTAATGATAAGACTCTTAAATACTGGGCTCTCTTTTCTATGGCCTAGAGAGCTGTGATGTTTCATCGCCATTTTCCTGAGCTTCACATATCTTCTTAATCGATAGCATATAAAAAGAATGGAATATCTTTCAAGACATTCAATCGCATTAAGAGAGTGATTAACTTTAATGTTCCATTTTATAAGACTAATTTAAATTAAATATTCGATTAAATGCAGAGGTCGTAAGAGCATAATATAAAGTTCATACAAGCTGATGAGGCAATATTCACGTTTAATACCTTCACATCAAGGTCTTGGTATAAAAGATATAGCAATATAGAAGTATATGATTAAAAGGTTAAGGTTTAAACTCATGCTTTAATTAGTAGAATAAGTGAAGATTATGGCACTCGAGACTTATGCTATCCATCCTCGCTCAATGATAATTGAGTAGTACTTACAGTCTTAAAATAGCTCAAAGATAAGTAAGCCGACTAAGAGATTATTATGTTCGTTAATAATTTGTCAGTTCATAAAACTAAAGACTCAAGGAAGAAATACGAAAGGCTAAACATAACACCAGTATTTAATTTTTTTTTACAGCCCTTAATTCAATAGAATTGAGCTATATTGGGGGTTATTAAGGTCACTACAAGAAACTGCTGCTCTATCAATTGATGCACGACATAAAGATAAACACAGTAGATTTTATTAAGAGTGCTGCTAAAAGAGTCAGCGATGATAAAGCAAAAGTATGCGCAAGAGAAGGGAGATTTGTGCATATAAATAAGTTATAGATATAAACGAATGAATAAGTTTACATATTAAATTTGCACGTAAAGGGATTTGGCTTCTCTTTCTTTTCTTCCTCTTAAGGCTTGCTTGAGCCTTTGTTTCTTCTCTTAGTGCCAACCCCTGCATCTTTGTTCATCTCTTCTGGCTTTTATAAATCTTTGTAGAGTCTCTTACTCAATTCATGCTTTACTTGTGACTTTCTCTCTCTGTTTAATTTGCTGCGCTCTTTCATCAAGTATATAGCAGTACCAGGTTTTTCTATAAAGTTAGAAGACTAAGCTTACTTGAGATGAAAGGATGCTTTTGAAGTTCCTACAGCCAAGTGTCACTTATTTTAATACCTTGCTTCTCTTTTTCTTCAGTAGATTTGCTATAGCGTTTCTTGTGAGCTACTTAAATTACTTCATTTAAGTACTCAGGTTTCAGAGTTCCAAGGACACCAAAGAAGAAGTTTCTCTCTGGCGATTATTAGAGAGTTGCAACTTTGATGGAAGGTAGAGAGCTACATCCGGGTCAATCATAGCATCGTAAAATAGATTTGTCACTGATATTTCAGGGTAATTAGATTTCTCGATTATTCTGATTTCATTAGTCTTAAATATTTTTTCTCTTCGCTTAGCAATGCTTTTAAGAACGAGATTTTTGTTCCTTCCTAAATTAGGAAAACAATCCAACTATGGTTAATAAGTTATTTATAAGTGAAAACTTACCTAGCTATTCCAAGTATCTGTAAAAATCTTCTATATTTCTAAATTTTTCTATTAAATCTTGAGATTAAATTCTCTTCATTGCATCATTCATAGATTCTATCTTGCTTCCAGTTTCTATAAATGTTTATGAAATTTAAAATTATGGATATCCATTCTGAAATTACTAAAATTTTACTACTAAATTTGGAGATCCACTTGGAGGTCAACCTGAATCAGATAAATAGATAAAAATGGAGAAACTTTCTCCAAGTTTCAGAGTTTGACTTCCATTTTTATCAAACTTTCTCCATTAAATTGCTCCTAATAAGAATTAATTTAATTAAGTGCTGCTCCTAATTTACTTAAAACTTAATTAGAAGGTTAAATTAAAGTTCAAAAACTTAAAAAGTGATGAATTAAAAAAATGAAATTTAAAACTAACCCTCCTAACTTCACAAAACACATTTAGGTGCATTTTCATGTATAAAATGGATGAAATAGTATGTATATTATCTCCAAATTTTAGAAATTTAAAACTAAAGTCTCGCACTCTGTTCCCATTAAACCTCTCTAAATCTTTGAGGATATGCTCTTAAATGTCTATAAATGTAGAATCTAAACAGCTTATATAATTATTAATAGTATTTATAAAATTAGCGGCAACTTACTAAGATAAGCTGCATTGCTTGGCATTAGCCAACAAAAACTTTCTTTCATGAATTAAAAGAAAATTGAGACTTGTGATGCCTCTACCTAATATGAACCTTAAATTCTCTAACCTTAGGTCTCAGACTTTGAATAACAATTCAGTTGTTAAATAGAAATGCAGAGCTAAGAAATTCAATGTGAAGTTCCAATGAAAATGGTTGAAGAGGAGGAAGAGAAAAAGATATTAAAGAATTACAATTATGTGAAGAGTGTGAGAAGACCTTCACTTATAAATCTGCGCTTAAGCGTCATATTTTAGAGTAGCATTCTAACAAACCCAAGCTCTATCTAAGGATGATAAGATTGAAGGAAAATTTATTGCCCTTACTGCAATAAGCAATACAATCATTCAAGGGATTCAAAAGTTCACCTTAAAACCATCATGGCAAAAATTTTGAAGTCATAGATCGAAAGCCAAGAGACCCTTTAGAATCCTTGGAACAAAGAGTTAAGAAATCAAATAAGCTTATTAAAGCAGTGAGAAACCTACCAGATTCTGAGATAGTGAAAATAACTCTGAAGATACAAGCACTATAGCTTCCAATTTTAAATGTAATTGACCTTAAAGAATGCAAGGAAAGTTATCTTATACTTGAGGACAAGTTTGAGAAAAAAAGTATAAACTCATAAGCATTTCGCATACAAGATTTATCAATTCAAGATGGCAAGTATCAAATGGAATTTGTCAATGAGTACTAAGCTCTTACTAAAGCAAGGGATAGACAGTTCAGATTTATAATAAAAAGCTATATGCAATTCTGCTTGCTCAAGATCATTTGCTTTTCGTCTCCCTCTATGTTATATGATTTTAAGAGACTACATTTAAGATTAAAGGATTCCAAAGTAGCTACCTCATATTCTTACAATTGTCTGCAAAGGCATTGAAGAGCTGCACACTTTAGGGTATGTCCATAGAGACTTGAAGCCTCAGAATATTATGCTTGATTTTTCACCTCTCAGAGTAGTGATAATTGATTTCAATAGATCATAGAGAGTTGAAGCTTCAGGACTTGGCAACGTTTATGGTACACCTGGATACTTTCCAGAAGGGGAGGACTGGAGAGATGGTGATATTAAGTGGGATGTATGGGCTCTAGCAGCAATAATTTATGAATGCGATATGACAATAAATGATTATTATAGCTGTAAGAGAGAAAGATTCAAAGCAGAGAATACAGCAATATCTAGACTAGAATAAGATAAAAGGTAAAATGAAGGATATGGCTGAGTAGATAATCATTAAGCCTAACTAAAGATCGGAGCATACTATAGACTAATTGTAAGTTTGATCGGAGAAATAAAGTTTAGAAAGTTGCCTCATGATGCCAAAGTATTGTTTGAGTTAATAGTACAAATAAAAAACCTCTAATAGACACTAATTTACATTACATTAAACATTAAACCTCTACATAAACCCTATTAAAATCCTAATAAAGAATGCACTAATAGTCTCCTTTTATCAATCAAAAACTCAATCAATCTACTGAAAGGTTTTTTGGGGTTTTGAGTATTAGAGTCTAAGAAATATCTGAGAATCCAAAGATTCTTGCTAATATCTCATGAATTAAATTCATGGACCGAAAGTTCTAAGAAGTTCAAAGTGGACATTGAAACCAGTAACTTGAGTTAGATAATTATTAAAGATAATAAGGTATTTACCATTACATAATATTATTAGGTAAATCGATAAATGAAACAATAAAATTGTAACTTCAAAGATTAAGTCAATGTTAACCCGGCCTGCATTTACAAAGGACCTCTCTCCCTATTAGAGGTCCCTTTGACGTCCAACAAGAAATTCTGCTTGACTAGAACTTTACAGATTTTCCCATATATATGTTGTCTAATGTCAATTCAGCTTCGAAAGTAAAGAATGGTTTATCTCCTATACTTTATAAAATATCAAAGCTAAAGCTGGAATTGTTAGGAAAGACATCTGTTGACCTGGCTTCATAATCCAAGATGGAAAGCCGATTTGCGGATACTCCTAGGAAATTTATACATTAAAAGCAGCTTCCACAGATACTAATCAAATCCTGTCTCAAAGGAAGATAATTACAGTGGTAAAGGGGGCTAACTAATATCCTTGGCTTTATTTTTTATATACCTCACTAGAAAAGCATTATGGAGTACGAGATTTAGATGAATCAGAAAATTATGCACAAAGGGATAAAAGTGAAGACAGTTGTCTATTAAGAAAAGCTATACTAAAAAATAGAAATTCTCAACATCTTAAATTAGTGCAATTTTCTAGGATAGAAATATCTCCAGTCAAATAATAAAAGGACTTTTGGTTTATCCTTTTTAAACCTCAACTACCATAAGAAGTGTAAGAACTGATAAAGACAATTCACTCAAAGAAATTGATTCTGCTGATGGACAACGCAACATTCATAAATAGTCAGAGATGTTAGCTACATCAAGAAAGTTCAAGGGGAATGTGCTTATCAACGCCTTATACTCACCTTGGCCTTTTGGTAAATCAAAAATAGTAGTTAATTTCTGTTGCAAAGAAGGAGATGAAAAAGAGATACTATTTATAACAAATAATTTTAAATGTATTTTACACTTAGAGCAAGAATTGGTGAAGAGATTTGAGGAAATCGTTCAAAATTTAAGAAAAGAACACATCTAGTGGATGTAGAAATAAATAAGCCCAAAACCCCTGAATGAATTTTATATGTATTTTGATTGATGAGGGTAAAATTGAGATTAGGTTTTCTTTTTGATTATTTTCATTTTTGAAGTTAAATTCAATTTAATTTATTACTTCAAGGTTAAGAATTCTATTCTATTAATTTTATCATCTCTACATCTACGTTAATGCTATTTATAAATAAATCCAATAAGAAAATTTAAATTAAAATTAATATTTTGTTTGCATATCATATCTAATTAAAATCTCTAAATTTTATGAAACTTCTTCTTATAATTTCTTAAGACTACATTTTTTAAATGCTTTGGTTTCAAAATAGTTTGATGATGTAGATGGCACTAATTAAGTTTTGAACAAAATTGAAACTTATTTATTAAACCTAATTTGATTAAAAATAGGTACTAATTAAGTATTGGTACTATAAAATTGGTATAAATTAAAAATAACAAATTTAGTACCGGTACTAATTAAATTTTAACACTTTTATTTATTAATTTAATGGACTTTGATTCGTTAAAATGAAAATTTATCTCTGAAACTAAATATAGTTTTCACTAACTTTCTCCATTTTTCTTAACAGGGTTGACCTCCTATAAGATACCCAAATAAGTTATAAAAAATTATAAAAATTGTAAATACAAATTTTCAAGATTGATATCCATTTATAATACTTCTGAGCAAAGCATAAGTTGATTGTGGCTATCAATCGCTCTATAATCAACTCATTTAATTTGCATTTTTTTATTTAAATCTTTCTTTTGTAATGGAAAAAAATATGTTAATAAAGAATGCAAGCTAAAAGAAATTAAGGTATTTAGTTGAATTTGAAAATACTTTACAATGAAAATTTCAAATATAATTCTGCATTAATGTCAATTTTGAAATGTTGTAATCGTTAAATTTCCAAAAATGATCTTTAAAAGTGATAAATATTTTTGGAAATTTTTAAAAAAGTTAATAATATTAATAAAAATGAGAATATAAAAGTGTAGTATAAATATATTGATCATATAAAACTTTCATATTTTCATAAATGGTGAAAGTTATACTTCCTAGAACAAATAAAACCTAATCCCAACATTATCCTCATCAATCAAAACACATATAAAACTCCTTAAGAGGTTTTAGGGTTATGATTCAGCATCAAGAATTAGATTCACATTCTTCTGTTCGGATTTGTGCATTGAGATTTGATTCACTGGTGGAGTAGTATGCAGATCATGTTTACGAGTGAAAAAATATTTCCTAACATTGAAAAAATTAAAATTTATTACATACTAATTAATAACATCATTTAAGTTATACTTAAATATTATTAAATTTGCTTTCACCAACATTCAATTTAAAAATATTGCTTTAATTTAACATTTGCACTTCTAATATGAAGACTTCCTTCGCAATTCTACTTAAATACATTTGATAATGTATAATCTAAATATGGATGAGTACCATTTTTTAATTTCAAAACTCCTAAATTTTAATAAGTTTTTTTTAAAAAAAACTTTTTGGTAAACGATAGAGGTTTTATGCAAAATTCCCTATATTATCCTAAACTGCACAATTTTAGGGAATCACTTATTTTCGCAAATCTCTTAAATTCCCAAATAAAGCAAACCCTTATATTCTATATCAATACGTTTTCGTAAATAAGTGTATAATTTTTACAATCCTCTTAAATTACTTGACATAATAGTAAAAAATACTGACATATGTCACAAAACTCAGTGGTTTTGAGATTAAGGGAATCTGGGTTTACCCATTTTTTTATTGGTCTAATTATATAATTTACTAATTTAAATTTTTACAGTTCCTGATTCAATCTAATTTTGGCAATATTATATTTTTACAAATTAAATATTTATAGTAAATTTTTAATCTTAAAAAAAAACTGTTTAATAATTATATGTTTCGTTACTGAGATATTTCTCTTAATTTTAGTTTATTATTTAAAGGTATTGATTACCACTATGAAATATCTGAAAAGATCCTTTGAAATCATCTGGTATTCTAAGAAAATACTGGTTTTCTAAATCATTGTAGTTATATACAATATAGACATCAGGATTAGGACCCATTTAGAAGAAAGAATCTTGACACATTACAATTGAAAGCCCAAAGTAATAATATCAAATTTTTTATTGAAAATATAACTTTCTAATTAATTATAATTTATGAACGGGTTTCTGAGAATAAATGAAAAAATATAAATATGATTTTAATCTATAGTTTTTATCAAGCAAAATAATTTGATAGTTTTATAAATTAAAAAAAATGTTTAAAAGTAAAAAAATATAGTAAAAATTTAAACTTTTTTACAACTGTAATTTTTAATCAATCATAATCCCAATACTACTTAATTAAACGATTCACTGATTTTATTTGTAAGTTATTTTTTTGTCTTACTGTAATAATTATAGAAACTAATGCAATTTATAAAATGGGAAATGAAATTCGTAAAATTTAGGGTTTATTTATGAAATAAAATACTTAATTAATACTTAAATTTAGATTGCTGAAAGTATTTATAGAATGAGTCGATTCAGACAGTAGTTAATTATGCTATTCAAAGATGCCTCATATTTTAGGTATTATTATTTATTAACTATCTAATTTTAATATTCTGGTTTATGAATAAATTGGGGGGTCTAAGTCGGTGCAAAAATATTTTCGAAAACCTAAGTTGGTGCAAAATCAATTTATTACCCTTATCATAATTTAATCATCCTGCTCCCATAAAACATATCAAGTTTATTAATTTTCCTTCTCATCTTCTGAATCGAGCTTCTTGATTATCTTGATCATATATCACTAAAATATTAATATAAAATTTTGATAATATTAAAAAAGATTTTTATCTTCTCTGGAACATATATTTGATATAAAAGTTAATGAAATATTTTATCATTATAAAATCATATTAAGTCAATTAAGGATACCCTATGTGCCGGAATTTTTTGGGGAGGGGGCGTATCTGAACCTATGCTGCAGTATCTGAACCTAATGTGTTTTAAAATAGTTTAAATATTTTTCCATACATGCTTCTAGTCAATTTAGGGTCGGAAAACACGAAAAAACATCTTATGATAACGAGAGATCACTCAAAAGAGTAGAAAAAGTTACAATGAGTATCTGTTTTATGATAAAATTTTACATAACTTTTATCTTTTTTCACATATTTTCTTATTCAATTTTTAAAAAATTAAACTATAGAACATACACGTGTAGTTGTAGATGATATCTCTTGCTTTGAGTTATATACTTACTCATTGCATTTATGCTAGAATATAAGTACTGATGAAATATCATTAGCTTGATTGATATCATCTACAACTACACGTGTATGTTCTATAGTTTAATTTTTAAAAAATTAAATAAGAAAACATGTGAAAAAAGATAAAAGTTATGTAAAATTTTATAATAAAACAGATACTCATTGTAAATTTTTCTACTCTTTTGAGTGATCTCTCGTTATCATAAGATGTTTTTTCGTGTTTTCCGACCCTAAATTGACAAGAAGCATGTATGGAAAAATATTTAAACTATTTTAAAACACATTAGGTTCAGATACTGCAGCATAGGTTCAGAATGCCCCCCCCGAATTTTTTTATTCTAGGCACATGAAACTTGAATTCCAGATCTGTGAGGGGTTATCTAAACTGTAAAATATTTTATTTTATTCCAGATTTATGGGGGGTCATGTATTGTAGTTAGAAAAAAATTGCCCATCATTAATAAGGGTTTTTTCAAAAAAATATTAGATTTTTAAATTCTGTTATTTTGCTCAAAAAAATTGCTTTATACTAAGAAAAATTTAAATTTAAAAAACATTTTTTTTTGCATTATTTGAAAAATTAAAAAAGTCCTAATATTATAAAGAGCTCCAAAATCCCCAATTTTAGATAAAAATAATAAAATGTTTTATTATATTTAGTAATTTCAATTGTTTCTTTTAATCTATCTCTATTTTTTTTTTCAATTTATTTGATTACTTATTTTGCCTAGTTTTTCTCCTATTCATGATTCACTATAATAATTTCAACTCAGGCTAATTGAGTTGAGGTTTTGTGCAATTATAGTTCCAGATAAGCTTTGAATAGACAGAAGTTCCCTCCTTTACTATATTATAGTTAGTTTAGTAATAATTTTATTATCTTGATTTGGAAAAAGATTTTTATCGTTTTATTCAATTGTAAATTTTACTGCCAACATATTTTGGCTTGTTCGAGAGATAGACTTTCATTTTAATCTTGTTTTCAAATGATTGTAGATTCGATGTAAAATTTTTGTAATTCTATAATCTATGGTAAGAATCAATATTTTAAGTATTATATTTTTCTTTGCAATACTTATATATCTCTTATTGTTAAATAAGTGTGTATATTCTTTTAAGAAATAACTTGGGATTATTTTAGTGGTGTCGTGTGAGATAGGTATACTTAAAAATATTAGACTTTGACCCGAATATTGCTGACAAAACTTATTAGATATTGGTTTTGGAAATAGTGGCGATCATTTATTAACAAAGAATTTTCATGACCTAGTTATTGTGAGATCTTGTAGTCTTCTTTTACTCATTAAATTGTAATTAATTGGGAGTAGTAATAATCAAAGAAGATTTCCAATAAGGGGGAAAAATTTTAAATTGTGAAGTCCAAGCTAAGCTAAGGGCCATAGAATATTGGATCTTCAATTATTGTGATTTATAAACAGGAATATGGATGTTTAAAAAGTGAGTTAAGTTGAGAAGTATTAAATAACTTAAAATTTCATAAATAATTCAAAATAGAAGTTATTTCTAGAAAAGAGCTATTGTTTTCTCTTAGTATTGGTTAATCTCTATTAATTCTAAGAAACTTAAAACTATTTAAAGGTGGGGTACGAGATTTAAATAATATATTATAGCTTAACTTTGGTTGGAGTAAGTTAACACTTGCCATTTTGTATATTACCATTTAGAAATATATTTCAAATAAAAAATTCATTTTTTTTAAAGATTTTTTTAAAAATTTAAATTTTTCTTAGTATAAAGCAATTTTTTTGAGCAAAATAATAGAATTTAAAAATGTAATATTTTTTTGAAAAAACCCTTATTAATGATGGGCAATTTTTTTCTAACTACAATACATGACCCCCCATAAATCTGGAATAAAATAAATATTTTACAGTTTAGATAACCCCTCACAGATCTGGAATTCAAGTTTCATGTGCCTGGAATAAAAAAATTCCGGGCACATGGGGGGTATCCCTTAATTGACTTAATATGATTTTATAATGAAAAAATATTTCATTAACTTTTATATCAAATATATGTTCCAGAGAAGATAAAAATCTTTTTTAATATAATCAAATTTTTATATTAATATTTTAGTGATATATGATCAAGATAATCAAGAAGCTCGATTCAGAAGATGAGAAGGAAAATTAATAAACTTGATATGTTTTATGGGAGCAGGATGATTAAATTATGATAAGGGTAATAAATTGATTTTGCACCAACTTAGGTTTTCGAAAATATTTTTGCACCGACTTAGACCCCCCAAAACATTTAATAGGAATGAATATTAAAAACACATACACACATTTGTGATTTTATGACTTTAGTAGGCTTACTTTCCTTTTGAATAGCTATTAGTCATCTTGAAAAAAATATTTTGAAACTAATTGCTTAAAAAGACCTTGCACAGATCATCTAAACTACGATAATGTTTTTTGGAAGGTTGAAAACATTTGTGATGCAGGTTGGAATATATGAAATAAAGATATTACTTGAGTATATTATTTTAATTGTGATAATTAATTTATTTTTATAAAAGTATATGAAAAATAGGGTGAATAAAAATTAATTACAAAATCAATTTAAGCTTTTAATTAAGCTAAACTCTAAATTTTTCTTTATTTCCTTTCGTAAAAGTGAGTGCAATTTCTGAACACTTTGATTCTTAGAAGTGATAGATATTTTTAACATTCATATTTTGAATTAGCCATGCTTTTAAAACAGCAATTGAACCTCTCAGCACTTCTCCTTTACAAACTGGTAGCTCACGATTACATAGAACACAACATGCTTCCAATGAGTTGAGGCTCAGTATTGGGAGGTGGGAAGTCAGTGTCAAACCATGAAACTAAGCGTGGCATTAATAATTGCAATTGAAAGTTTAATCTTCTTAGGAGAGCCCAACTCACCCTTCTGTGTGGTGCCGAGATTTAAATCGAGAATCTTGCACTCGTTTTAAATAATCATGCCACCTTTGCAAATGTCGATTAATGGATCATGGTTTTTTGAAAAACAATATTACATGGGAAAACACGGACGAATCTTCGAATGAGAGGATTGCAGGAACTCTACACGATTCTCGATATAATTATCTCCAGAAATGGAATGTCCGACTTAGACAAGTGTCTCAGGAACCGAGATAAATGTGCATTTTTATTTTCGGGGACCGCCCGAGATAAATTTCAATTTCTCAAACTGTGTGTACTTCCTAATTAAATATAGTAAAACCTGCAAATCTCTCTTGCCTTCTGTTCTTTTCCTATCTGGACTGCGCGCTATTATTTTCTATTTTTCATTGCAGATCTCCTAGGCAAATTCTTCAGCTTTTAAAAGGTTTTCAACAAGGATGGAGTGCTCATACGATTAAGGAGTAGAGGAGTTCAGAAACAGTTTACCATTAATTAGCTCTGCACTCGTTTGCAATTTAACCGATCGAGTTCCCACCCATTCTGGCACTTTAGAACTCCACTATAAATTCTTCGTGCTAAACGACCAAGCAAATAGATTTTAATAAATGTTTAGGCAGTTTTGAATACACTTATTTCTCTCACTATTACTTTATTAGTCCTGGCTTCTATATTAACAGTGTCAGCACAATGGAGTTGCCACATCATGCTCTTCTAACTCAAAATGCATCAAAGACTACATGACAAATGCTTTCATTATTCTCTCAATTACCCAAGGGTCATAAGTATTGTTGGACTTGCAAGAGATGGTAACTTTATCGTTGGGCCCTACAAAGCCACTAATGCTCTATTGCAGGCATATGATGTTGACGCTTATAACTGTGTGATAATCGAAGATACATACATTTAAGCCTCCATTCTCAACTTCATCGCTTCCTTGCCTGGTGGGTCCCCCATTGGTAATACTGGTTCAGTGTTGTGACCACTAAAAGCCACTAGTACTTGTTGTGTATTTCTTATCATCCTGGATTATATTACTTTCTAAGGGAGGTCGCTATTTATATTTGTGAGGCTTAATAATCAGATTAAATATCATTATAGTTATAACAAGGTTTATTAGTTTCTATTTAATTGAGACTATATATTTTAACTGTTAAAATTTTCAATTAATAGTAAATTTAATCAGATTATAATAAACATTTATTGACTATTGTGTTATTTATTAGAAGCTACCTTAAGTCACCTTTTCACTTTTAAACGATGAGATTTTACTTATAATACTTCTAATGGTTATTAGTTTAGTATATAGGTATGTATTTACAATTCTAAATTTAATTAGATACATTAACATATAGGCAATTATGTTATTTAAGAGCAATTATACAAAGTTAATAAAAAACTTGTATAGAGATTGAATGTAGATTATACATGATGAATTCTATATTTCTTCAATATTTCGTGATCTTGCATAGCTTAGTCCTACAGAGTTTATCCATGCTTTTTAAAAAGGAATCGGTGCGGTGCGCATTAGAACTCTAGACTTTCAAATACCAAAAGTAGCTGATAAAATCGTGCTTTAGTTGTAATCTCAGGTACATCTTCATTTAAGACTGCGATTTCAAAAATCATGAGCTTGGCAAAACTTCCATTTTATTGCTTTAATTTTTAATGATTTTATTATTTTATTAAATTTATTGACTGAGCTTTAATTCAGCAATTAAAAAATAAATCAAGATCTTTAATAAATTACTCAAAAGATTAATTGATTATCTTATTTTGTATTGTAAAAGCATTAAAACTTAAAAAGTTAAATTAAAGCTCAGTCAATAAATTTAATAAAATAATAAAATCATTAAAAATTAAAGCAATAAAATGGAAGTTTTGCCAAGCTCATGATTTTTGAAATCGCAGTCTTAAATGAAGATGTACCTGAGATTACAACTAAAGCACGATTTTATCAGCTACTTTTGGTATTTGAAAGTCTAGAGTTCTAATGCGCACCGCACCGATTCCTTTTTAAAAAGCATGGATAAACTCTGTAGGACTAAGCTATGCAAGATCACGAAATATTGAAGAAATATAGAATTCATCATGTATAATCTACATTCAATCTCTATACAAGTTTTTTATTAACTTTGTATAATTGCTCTTAAATAAAATAATTGGATTTAAGTGAAGCTTGTTATGAGAGCTGCCAAGGAGCCCATTTTTTAATTTCACGAAAAAATGCTTAATTCTATTGAAAAAATATGGTAAAAATATCTCCTAAGTTTTTACAAGCTTTAGCATATATGCTTATTGACTCTGGCGGATAAATATTAAATAAAGTCTCTATTATATTCATACTTCGATGCGACTTTCTTTCTCTGTGAAGTTTGTTCTATATTCTCAATCAAAAAAATTAAAATTTCAAATTTTAAAGATTATAATTTGAAGTCTTACTTTATTTATATATATATATATATATATATTTTAGATATGGCTAGCAGGTAGAACACACCCCCCCCTAATGTACTATTTTCTTTTTGTAGTCATGTAGAGTTTTTTACGCTGAGCAAGATTGTCAGAAGCGCCTTTTGCTTGCGAGCAATAGTTTTCGAGCTACGACCAAAATTAAATTCATTTTTATACATAAAAACATAATAAAAATAGTCAAAAATTTAAAATATTTTTTGTTTTTATATTTTATTAAAAATCAATATTTGGGTCTTTTGTCATATTATGAGCAAAAATCAAATTATTGAAGTAATATTTTGGAAAATTACCATTTTTGTCAGAAATGCATTATTAATGCTAAAATTATCAAATATGACAAAAATGGTAACTTTCCAAAATATTACTTCAATAATTAGATTTTGCTCAGAATATGACAAAAAGACCCAAATATTGATTTTTAATAAAATATAAAAACAAAAAACATTTTAAATTTTTGACTATTTTTATTATGTTTTTATGTATAAAAATAAACTTAATTTTGGTCGTAGCTCAAAAACTATCGCTCGCAAGCAAAAGGCGCTTCTGACAATCTTGCTCAGCGTCAAAAACTCTACAAGACTACAAAAAAAAATAGTACATTAGGGGGGGTGTGTTCTACCTGCTAGCCGAAAAATATAATAGATATATACTTTAATATATAAAGATATATATTATATAAACAATTTAAATAAGATGATTATGAACGATTGACATCATCCCTCACTTTTTGAGTAATGAAAAAATAATATGAGAGATGACCTGCATTTAAAGATAGATAATGAAGAAATGATAAAGATATCAATTATTTTAATTGAAGAATGCAAAGATTAGCATCGTTATCAGAAACAAAGTTAGATTACTTAATCAAGAATAGTAACTATGCGTTCATTACTTTGCTTTACGAGCTAGTAATGAAATCCTCCTTGCTTCTAAATTTTAGAGTCGTTTCTTGTGATTCACTCAATTCATTGCATCATTTAACGATCCATCTCATTTACAGATCAAAGATGATTATAAATTCAAGTTTATTATTTTAAATAATATACTACTGCCGAACTAACTATTAAATATGAGCTGAGAATAGTATTGTAAGTCAACCTTTAATAAAGATTTGAATGGTTTGGAGAACTGGTTTCAAACTTAAGTGAAAATCATCATAGTGAAAGTTTAATATGTCTTAAACACTTAGGATGTACTAAATAATGAGCAAGTGCCTAAAATGCTAGTAATAAGCTTTAATCAAATATAGAAAAAAATTAGGAGCACCCTACTTTAGTAAAGAACTTATGGAATTCATCCTAAACAGTAAGTACTTAATTAGGTGTACTCCTAAATCGGAAGTGTCAGCAACTATTTATTAAAAATAGCGGATGTTCTTGCTTACTCAACAAGATTTTTAGCTGCATCTTCACTTGCCTTAGTATTCTATTCTAAAGTTCTAAATTTTTCCTTACATATTGAAAAATCAAAGTTCTCTCTCGAACATTTAGTTATGGATGCAGTATTATAATTTAAAATTCAAAATTAAATTTGGCGCAAACATTTAGAGAATAGCAACAGCCCTCCCACTAATCTAAAAGAAACTTTTCTTGGTAGATCAAAAGAGTGTGATAACTTTGAGTAGACAACTTATTAATAAATACCAGTCCTGTCTCTTTAGTTCTATATTATTAATGTAGAAAATAACAACATAAAATAAATGACTTAAAAGTATGTGAGAGATAGAGATGAAGAGAAAGGTTTTATGAAATACCTATTTAAGCTGAAGAAGAAGAAGTATACTTTTGTTCGTAGAGTAGGGAAAATTTGGCTCATAAACCTAGTTGGTATAGGCATATGAAGGTATATAAGGAGCTAAGCCTGCACTATACACAAAGCATGATAAAACCGAACGAAATTATGAATGCTTATAGTGCCATAAGAAGTGCTCTGATACAAAGCACTAATGAAGCTGTTTTTTGAAGCCACATTAAAGAAATAATAGTTGAAGTTTAAGGCACTCAACTGAAGTTGCTTAATAAAAGAAAGTCAAGGGAGACTATTCACTTGCAGCACTTTAATAAGCAAGTATATCAAATTATGTGAGAACAGCCACTCAATCCCTTAGCATAAGAATTAATTAAAATTAAAATTGAATACAAGAACATTCAACTACTTGCATTTATTTATTGATTAAGAAACCTCACACTAAAAATATCTAATTAAAGAGGAGTCTTTTGGAGGTGATACTATCAAGGATCTTTAGTATGCTTATATCTTTTCCCTATCCTCATTGATGAAAAATATAATTGGAATTTATTAATAAGAATGATGTTCTCACTAAGGCAAAGTTTAATGACTGCAGTTACATTTTGAGGCAATGTGCTCTTTCGTGGAAATTATGTAACTTTTAGACTCACAATCTTTGAAATGACCATCAGAGATCTCATAACTAATCAAATAAATCATAAATCGCTTTTTTAAGAGTAATATTCACTTAAAAAAGTACCAAGATAGCTTCATAAATTTGGCTTCTTATGCAGAGATCTCAAGTTAGAGATTATAATGTTGAACTCTTCACTTGTTAATAAACATCATTGATTTTAACTGAGCATTAAGGGTGGAAGTATGAGGCTTAGATGCGTTATGTAGTCCAAGCTATTATCTGTTAAAAAATTATTTTAAAAAGAGACCTTCAATGAGGTATGTGGGCTGTAGCAGCAATATTAATAGAATGCGATATGCCTAGCATATATTAGTAATCAACAAAGTTTGAATAAGATAAGAAGCAAAGAATTAAGCAATTTATATATAAATCAAGAGTCTACTTATTAATTAAATAAAAGGCAGATTCAGTGTTAATAAAAGTTATCTAAAGATTATCAGACATATCAATTGAATAGAAGATTAATAGGTGAGAATAATAACTTCAGACCTCTACAACATTATCTAAAAAGCATCATAAGTGATTAAATCAAATACATTTACTATTTTTTCACATTAAAACCTATTAATAACCTCAACCCTAACAAATTCCTAAAAAATCAAAGTACTTATAAGCCTTATAAAGGGATTTTTGGGGTTATAATGGAATCCATTTATTATGAAGAGAAAAACAGTTATCTAGACATTAAATTAAAAAAATAAAAAACAGTTTGCATTACTTATTTAAGCGTTTGATACTAAATCATGATTGGAAAGATAATATGAAGGGATTTTATTTATATTTTAATAATATAAAAAATTAATCAAGTTATGTGGGGGTACCTTTGTTACCATCACACTTTTTAAATATAAATGTTTTATTCAAAATATTCATAGTTCAGGTCAAATTTGAGTTAAAATTTACTATTAATGTAAAAAAATCATAATTATTAGCAATTCTTAAGAATAGTAAAGTTACAAATAAATATATTTTCATCATATTTTTCATGTTATTTTTACATTTAATATGGCATGAAAGGTTTAAAATTTTTTGGATATAAATTATTAAACTTGAATGTTTTCGTATTTATTTACTTACCTTTCTTTTTAATTAGGGTTAAACTAAATATAATACAACCTAATATTTAAAAGAAACTTAATTATATTGTAAATTGCCAAATATCAACCTTAATAAAGAAGAATTTAAGTTAATAAATTCGAAAACGTAATTAATTATAATATATTAATGCAAAAAAGATAACAACCTTTCGTGCCTTAATCAAAATGAAAATAACATGAAAATTATGATAAAAGTACATTTTTTTGTAACTTTACTATTCATTGCTAATAATTAGTTTTTTTTTACCTTAATAGTGATTTTCAACTCAAATTTGACTTGGTCTATGAGTTTTTTGAATGAAAAATTTATATATTAAAAGTGTGGTAGACAGGTTCCCCCAAGTTATGAAAACAATATCTAAAAATTATAATGTATAGATTCAGTTTAAGGAATTAATTAATAATAAAGAACTAAATAATAAATGCTTAAGTTTATCTAGGGTTATAAATAGTATGCATATTTAATTAAATAAAAATTTATTTGTTAATTATTAAAATTTATATTATAATTTTATTTTATTTTAACATTTATAAGTATTATTGTTCAAAAACAAAATATTTGGAATATCTAAATAAAAATAAGAGATTATAACTAATCTATAAAAATGATCGTTATAACTAAACTTTATTTGAATAATCTAATAATTAATATTCAAAATTTATAGTCTGCTTTTAAAATTTACAACTACATGGGATTATAATAGAAAAATAAAAGTAACCTGATATTATGATTGTATTTATTATCTTAAATTAAATTTTATTTTTTCTGAATTTCATTGCTTAAAGATGATACACGAAGACCACGGGTTGTCATCGATATAAAAAGCCGGTCATCTTCATCGATTAACCTAAAGGCCTCGATCCTGCTCCAACTCTTCCCCTCATGGGATCATGGTTTTTAGTTACAACATTCCACTTCTTCAATGAACGCTTAAAAATATATTGTGAAATCATCTACAGTCAATACTACCAACCTAATGATATCTATGAAACGTTAAAACTATCCTTGATTCTGAAAATATGAATAAATATGCCACCTACTTATAAAATAAACTAGAAATTAACCCGATGTGAAGGGCTCTTCCCATGAATTGTTAAGAAGATAAAGAGCAATGCTTTAGATGAAACCAACGATGTTAAAACGATGATATGGTCGACTACATAAAATGACTAGTCTTTAGCCATTCTAACTTCAAATGTTATGGGATGACCTTCAATTTGTTGCTATAATGCCCTAACCTGGTATGATAACTAGAGCCTTTCTTTAGATAATTGATCAGATCATTAATTAAACTGACGATGCTTTTTAGGTAGAGAGATTATGGGATTGCTAGGAACCAATATTTAATACCAGGGTGCCTTTAATAAAAAAATCTGAAATTTTTTATTTATCTGCAGTAAAGTTTGCTATTAAAATTTTCTATTAGTTCTAGTGGATCGGTGAGAAATCTGAGAAAAACCACTGACTGGCATCCATAGCTGTATGTAAAAAGTAAAAAGCTAAAGTCCTCTGAAACTAAAATGTGTGATGCAGGTTAAAACTCTTGGAGAAAACTTAACTAACATTCTTTTTTTAAGGGATCCCTTAAAATCATTTTTTTGTGATTATTTTCATGGTGTGAGGAGATTAATGTCTAGGAGAGGAAAAGTTACTGCTTTCTTAATAGTAATCAGAATGATGGAAAAATCACTTCAGAAGGGCATTTAAATAAAAAATTTACATTAGTTTTACTATTTAGAAAATTAAGACTAGCAATAATAAGTGCATGCTTGAGGAAGAAAGATTTTTAGTTAGAGTTGAGTATCAGTGGACTGTGATTCAGGATTCTAGAATGAATCTGGCTCATTTAAAGACATAAATAACAGAGATCAAGAGAAGTTGTAATTGTGGAGCCAGCAATTGAAGATGTGACCTCTGTTTTCTGGGGAAAGGAAATATTTCAGGGATATTATTCTATAAATCTTTAATCGATCTGACTATTTCGCATTCAAGTTTTTCAATAAGAGCACTTCTTCCCTAAACTTTTGCATTTCAACTCAACCATATTATCTGCAAGTAAATGTCATGGAGTTCGATAAGCCTCACAATGAGGAAATCATACTAAATCTTCATATAGTGATTAAGGTCAACGACTAAGGGAGACCTGAGGATTGGAGAGAATATTATCAGCAAATTAAACAGATTATTAATTAATTATGATTCAAGCCTTATTTCTATAATTAAATTCAATATAATAAGTAATTAACTTTTATTGTACTTTATTATAAAATCTTTTATTAATGTAATTTAATAATTATAAGTTAAGTTAAATAATATTTTGTTATAATTAAAAAATTGCCAAGATTATTTATATTTAAATGATATCGTCAGTGTCACTGAATATATCTCGGAAGCCTAAATGTTATTGTTTTAAATAATTTTAGATCAAAATCTTAAATAAATAAGTATTAAATCAGTTTCAAGGAAGCTAAAAAAATCAAAAAATTATAATCATTACCTAAGATGATTTTACTATTTTAACATTTATTTTTTAATTATATGTATAAATTATTTTAAAATAATAAATGAAAATGGAAAACAAAGATATTATAAATATAATAATTAAAAATAGAGTAAGTATTCTTATGTTGGGCAGATAAATAAATCTATCAAATTTTATAAATAATCTCAAAATTGTTAATACATATAAACACCTATTAAAACCAAGTAAATAGTTATTTAATAACATTACAAGGAAACTACAATATTCTAATTGTATAAAATTTTGGGGGCACCTATCTCAGCATAACACTATAAATTTATTATTAAAAAAAATTCATGGACCTGCCAAAATTTGCATTGAAAATCAACAATAAAATGATTTTAATATATTAAGTTGGCAACTCTTAGAATGAATAAAGTTAAAAATTAAATGTAATTTTATCATAAAATACATATTATTTTCATGTTGATTATTACATAAAAGCTGTAATTTTTTGCATTAAATAATAAAAATAAAAAGATCTTTTAATTTATAGATTCAATGTGCATTCTAAAAAGGATTATAATTGACTATTTATTAAGTTTTTTAAATAAATAAAGTTTATTATATATATTTAAATGAATTACATAAATTTAATCCTTTTTAAAAAGCAATAGAGGAAACCAATTCAAAAACTTTTTTATTTTTATTATATAATGGAAAAATTACTACCTTTTATGCCATAATAAATACACAAAACCCCTATTCATGCTTAGTTTATGAGTTGATGGGGAAATTTACACAAGTTCACTGATGGAAAAGAGCGATTATTAAGAAGGACTTTAGTCGAAGATAAGTTGAACATAGATAGAATATACAACTCCCTTGACCATTCTTCATTTGGGTGATTTGTGATTAAATCTTGATTACACTATTAAATTTCAAATTTAACTTAAGTATTAATCAATTAAATCAACCACAGTATAGTAATTTATCTTAAACTTAAGGATTATGAGCGAAGAACTAAGTACATGCTAGTATGACTAGGTTGCTTGAAGAAAAAAGTTTATTTATCATGAATTAGTCGAAGGTATTCGTAAAATTTACCATCAATTTCCATAGCACTAATAACATTAATGAATCTTCAACCATCTACACTTTTTACCATTGGCAATTTATGGTTATTAGGTACAGCATTCAGTCATAAAATGTAAATATAATTAAATGATTTATGTTGAATCAAATATCACCAGACTTATCATATGATTAGTTTCAAATTCAAAATTACTCTAATTTATTAGTGTCTACTCTAATCATTTAGATGAGAAGAATCGATTTCAAACCACAGTCGACTAAGAAACATTCCTACACATACGCTAAGGCAACTGAAATTCAACATCTAATTTACGACCATTTGTGAATCATAATGCTATTTCAAAGTTCTTTCGTGCCTCAGATGAAATTTTGTCAAGCTCCACACTAGACAAAGTCAATTTTTAGTTACAGGTTATCGGCAAAGACTATTCGTGATTAAAATTCAACCTTATTTTATTTCAACTTACTCATCAGTAGAAAAGAAGCAGTTCACAGTCAAGCAGGAATGAGTTTGAGAGATAGGCATATAATGTTCCACGCTAGTTCCAAGAAGTGCGAATGAGTGTCACTCTTTAGGAGATTATTCAAGCGCACATAAGTAAGATTTAAGATCGTACAACTCAGGGAGGAAGTGATCAAGTCGATGAAAACGCTAGATAGTCTTAAGTTCTAATGAAGAACTAAGAATATGAGAGAGCTGCAATCGGTATCGTAGATAATTTTAATTGATGAGACATCATTCAATGTTTCATCTCTCCTCAAAATGACTTGGACACATTATGTAAATAATATAAGATTCCCACACAAGAGACTTGAGTTCGTATTTATGCGCTTCTTGGCGATTTATCAATTGACAATGGAATAGAAGATTGAATTTTTTATAAGGGATCAATTAAGCATTACTAGTTTATTCTACAAGCAATAGTTGAAAGAGAAGTATATAGATCGTCTAAATAATCATTTTCATGAATAAACTGCAAATACACGAATCAATCCTTGCAAAGAGGGAGAATAAGTAACTAGATATCATTCCCATTTACAGTATCCCTTACTCCTCTGAGTATAAAGGATTCGAGAATACTTTTACAACCTAACTCATACTATTTATGATATCCTTCACTCTTTCTCCTCTAGAATTCTACTTCATTAGATAGATAGCCTTTCCAGGTTCTCCAACTTGAATTAGACATAGAAATATTACTTTAAACGAAAGGATGCCCCATGGGCTCATCCAACTATTCGTCAAAGATCTCGATTTTATCAGTTTAGTTCTAGTATTATCCTTTATTTTACCTCACATATTTGCATAGAAGATGATTTGCCTTAGTAGTTTTTTTATTGTTACTAGAACATCAAAATAAGTTACTATAAGATAATTTACCTGAAATCAACTCAAGTTCAGGATGGTACTGCGTTAGGTCTTCATCACTCATAACATCATGGAGATTCTTGACTGAGGTCCCTTGGTAGTGGGCTCACTCATTCTATTGACCTGGTTTACCTTAGATATTTTATGTTATTTTTAAGCGCATTCTAATAGATCCTTAACCTTGCCTTGAGGTTTGTCGTTTAAGACTTTTTTAAGGAAGCTTAGTTGGTGATGTACGAATCTGATTATTTTAGTTCTCTTAAACTATAAATGATTTGATTCATGAATAGTCGATACGAATGAGGATTGCGATTAATCATCATGTTCTAATTTGAACTGAATTGTGGGATCAAGTACTGAAATGCTATGTGATTGCTGCCTTTCAAGACCATCTTCAACTAAGCGATTCCATGAAGTTAGAGTTAGAAGGCAATCTTAGTTATATCATACTCCCTTTGCAGCTACTCTCATTCAAGCTCCTCTTCAAGATTATCTCTCAGTGCGAACAATTTGTTGAATTTCCCGTAATGAAGCATAGTCCCATTACGATCACTATTCAAATTTAAGAGTGAACTAGGCTAAGTCGCTTAATCGTAGAGATATTTGAAGCAAGCAATTATAAAAGTATCATCAACTCTTATCCGCTATATCGTTGCGATTGAATCATCCACTTCATCCTCAGAGTTGGTATCACAATATCAACCTTTGGGTTATTCTTTTACTTGTTTTAGACTTCGCTCTCTACCTCTTCTTTGGAGGTTCCTTGAGTTCCTGCTCTTAGTGATCACTATCATAAGCCATCGACTTTTCTTCTTATATTATCATTAAATTTAATAAATTTTACTTTAGAATTTGTGGAATAAAATCCTGTCTTTTGTTCCTGCTTCTAAAATCCTCAGTCTCTTTGCTTGAATTTATTGTGAACCTATTTGGCAAGACGATTGAGATGCTATTATTTTTTAAAAAAGTGGAGTGGGAAGCCTTTCTATAATCAGTAGCGCTGGTGCTGAAATCGCACTCTTGACATTTTCGTTGTTTGACTCTGGTAATTTATCTTTGATTTTGATTTTTGATTAAAAACTTATGGAGCAAGTATGAAACCTTGAATTTAGCAGAGGTTGTGAGAGTTTAAATGTTCAAGGCATTATTGTCAGTAATAGCATGTACTTAGTTCCACGTTAATGATTCTTAAGTTTAAGAAAATTACAATAAAAACCCCAAAACCCCTTCATGAGGTTTAAGTGCTTTGATTTGTAGGGAATTTGTTAGGGGTTGGGGTTATTAATAGGTTTTTATGATAAATTTATAGTAAGTGTATTTAATTTATTCACTCAAAATGTACTTTTGGATCATGTGGAAGAGGTCTGTAGTTTATTTTACTCAACCACTATTCTATTTGCTCTATCGATATGTCTGATCGTGGGTTTGGCTTGATTATTATCTACTCTGCTATCTATTTCATTTCTTGAGATACTCTTGTTTTATCAATAAATTGCTTTATTCTTTGCTTCGCATCCTTTTCACACCTTGTTGAGTAATAATCGTTGCGAGGCATATCGCATTATATTATTATTGCTTCCATTGCCCAAAAATCCCATTGAAAGTCTCCGTTTCTCCAGTCTTCTCTTTCTGGATAATAGCCTGGAGTTCCCATTACACTTCCTCGCCTTGATACTTCCACTCTTTAGGCTCTGTTGAAATCGATTATTGCTACTATTACAGGTGAGAAGTTTATCATTATATTTTCTGGCTTCAAATCTCTGTGAACAAACCCTAACTTATGAAGCTCTTTAATAACTTATACGGTCTGAGTCGCTATTTATCCAAGTTACTTATGATTCCTTTGATCTGTTATGAAATCTCTAGGGTCATTTCATAGAGTGGGAGTCTGAAAGCAACATGATCATTGGCAAGTAGAACAGCATCTAGCTTGATTAAGTACTTCCACTCTTTAAATTTTGCTTGAGTGAGTACTTGATACTCGTTAGCAAACTCCATCTAATATTTATCATCACTTAAGAGATAGTTGAAAGGATAAACCTTGTAAGCATATTGATGATCATTGATAACTTTCTTATCAAAGGAGTCCTCTAGAATTAAATTACTTTAAAGAGAAGTATGTAAATCTATCTATGCAAGAGCTGGTATTTTCTTGTATTATATTTTGATGATGATTTTTGTGATTTCAGAGGTTAGTTGGTTGAGTGCCTTATTTACGCACTCTAACTCACTTGCTTATTCAGGCACTGCCATTTTAGAATATTCCCTCGATTTTCTTTTGTTGAGAAGCTTCAACTAAAAATCATTCTTTTCAATTTCTATGTCTTTTTTGTGAGCTTTTAAGAGATGTTTCTTCAAGTCTCTTGTATGAGAGTACTACTTATGGCACTCAAAGCAATCATACTTCCCATCGATTTTGTCACGCTTTAAGTATACAGTAGGCTTGGCTTCTCTATACTCCTTCATATGTCTATACCAGCTTGATTTACGAGCGAAATCTATCTCACACAACTCACAAAAGTAGACTTCAACTTCTTCAGTTTGTATAGGAATTTCATTAATACTTTTTTCCTCCTCTCTGTCTCCCACACACTTGTTTGCCATTTATTTTCTATTACTAATTTTTATTTTAATAACAGAGACCTCAAGTGATAGCTCTGGTTGTTCTTTTTGAGAATTCATCTCACAGCTATCACACTTTTTATTGCTGCCAAAGGTAAGTCTCATTTAGTTTGATGGAAGTGCTGTTGATTTTCTCAAAATGTTAGCGCTCTTATTTAAATTTGAATTTAAAATTATAAAACTGTCTCTATAACTCAGAGCATATAAGAGCTTTGCAAGCTTAAAAGTTTCAAGGGAAAGTTTTAGAGTATTTGAGAAGAAAAATGAGTAAAAGTAGACGATCAAGTTCTTAATATGAGTGAGAAAGTAACAATTTTTACTATCAATAATAAGTTGATTATAGCACGTACCGATTTAGGAGGTGCACCTAAATAAGTACGTACTGCTTAGGTGGTATTTTATGGTTTATGATTAAAAGTAGGGTGAAAGCTCTTAATTAAGTACTAGCAATTTAGGAGCTGCTCCTAATTAAATGCGTACCAATTTAAAATTAAAAATATGGAACTATAATAGTAGAAATTATTATCAATCTCTCAAGCTTGAAACCAGTTCTCAAAACCTTTCCATATCCTTCTTAGAGGTTGACCTCCTATAGGAGGCCATATTTAATAGTAAGTTTTACAGAGGTATATAATTGAAATCAATAAACTTAAATTTGAATATCATTTCTGAGATCTGTAAACAAGATGGAGTCAATGAATGATGGAATGAAAAGAGTGCAAGCACAAGAATTGAGTCAAAAATTTAAAAGCAAGGAGAATTTGCACCGCTACATGGTGTAGCAAGGTAAGAATCACAGAGCATCTAATCTTGATTATGTAGTTGGTTAGTTCTGGCAACGATGGAAGGTACTAAAATTTCATTTATAAGAGCGATACTATGAGAAGAAAAGAAAGCATTGAAATCTTAAGATGTAAAGTTTGCAGAGGTTCCAAACTATCCAGAAATCTCAGCGACTAATTTATATGATGATGCTATGAATGACCCAGAGGTTTCGCAGTATCTGCCTACTAAGAAGTAGTTGTCAAATATACTACCTGAAAGAAACTATTTCTTTAACATACTTGCAACAATTAAAGGTGTTTACTTGAAAGAAATTATTCGAAAATCTAATAAGAAAAGGTACAGCATCTCTTCAGAAGATAAGAAAAAACAAGGGATCAAGATAAGTGAGAGCTGTCTATCAGAGCTCAGAAGTACCCTTATATTTCAAGTAAGATTTCAAGCTTAACTCTTTAGAAAAATCTGGTACTGCCATCTTCTTGATGAAGGAAAAGAGCAAGCTTCACAAAGAGTTAAAGTCGCAGACAAAGTATGAGGTTAGTATGAGACTTTACTCTAATATTCAGCCTCCAGATTAAATGAAAATAGATGCTGGAGCTGGAAGCAAGAGAAGAAACTTAAGAGGAGGGAAGCAAGAAGTAAAAGAAAAGAAAGAGAAGCCAGCTCCCTCCAAAGAATTTTAAATGTAATTTATATATTCATTAACTTAACTACAAAACTTATTTATATACATTCACTCTCCCTTCTTTAGCACACTTTTAAGCCAATAAATTATCTACTCTCTTCGCTGAGCTTTAAATAAAGTCTTCAGTATCGATAGGTAGGTCATGCATCAAGTGGTAGAGCAGCATTTTCTTGTAATGGCCTTTTAATATTCCCCAGTAGAACTCAATTCCATTAAACTATGGACTGTAAGGTACGTTAAACCTGGCGTTATTCTAAGTTGTTCATAACTCTTCCTTGTTTCTTTAGTCTTATGAACAGAAAGATTATCAACAAACAGTATAATCTCTTATTCAGGGTACTTCTCTCTCAGCTGTTCTAAAAACTTAAAATATACTCTGTCTTAATAGAGCGAGGATGAATAACATAGGTTTCTAAACCAGCATCCTCGCTAATTCCTCCAAGAATTGCCATTAATATACCTTAACTTTCTAGTCATATACTTCTATATTAATATGCCTCTTTTACCAAAATTTCTAAATGAAAGTGCTGAAGGGTAAACACAGCCTCGTCAGCATGAATAAAATTAATATTATTCTATTAAGCTCTCTGCATTTAATTATAAATATAATTTAAGTAGTTGTTGCAAAATGGCAGAGTGAAATCAATCACTCTCTTGATACGATTCACACCTTTGGAAGTGATACCATTTCGTTTATAAATGTTTGCAACAGACTATGCAGAGATCTTCAACTCAGGGAACTGGCGGTGAAACATAGTAGCTCGTTGGTCGAGAGAGAAGTGAGCTCAATTCTTCAAAGTTTTATCATTAATAAGATAGTAAATATGCTTGTATAGAAACTTTGATTTCCTCTTAGGCTAAGAATTCAGCTATTATTGCTTTAATTACACAGCTTTCAAGCAGTGAGAGCTAACAGTGATAGACTTCGCTTTAAGAGCCGTGCAATAGACTTATAGTTCAGTACTGGTTTGACTTATTCACTATACAAATCACATCCATAACGCAGTTTAAACACTAAATCTATATACTCTTCATCATAAATAGACCCCAAAAGCTTGCTATTTTTGTCTCGCATTTAATAAATAACCCCAACCCCTAACAAATTCCGTACAAATCAAAGCACTTATAAAACTCATTAAGGGGTTTTGGGGGTTTTGAATACATCGTTGATGAAGTTGAGGGATAGAACTAATTATATTCAATACACAATAAATTTTATAGAAGTACAATTAAGATTTAATACTTGAGGTTAAATTAATAAAAATCAAGTAAGCTGTAATTGCCTTTAACTATTGTTGTATATTCTCTTTTTAATATTTATTTTTTTATCAAAATTTAAATTTCATCTATTTTTATCGTTTGTCAAGCTTTTTAATAATTGTCAGGCCAAAATATTGTCTAATAGTCTTAAGAAGAATCAGTACCAATCAATTGAAATTTATCAAATAATATTAAAAATTTTTGTTGTTCTTTTTATTCTATTTTCTACTTTTTGTTTACTTTTCATTATTGTTAATTCCTTTAGCTTTTAATTATGGTTCATATGGCTTTTATAGAGTGTCTATTTGAATATCTTAAATGATATGATGAACCCTTTATATTTAGTAGGGACAGTTAAAACTATATGCTAAAACTTAAAAGAAAACACATAAATAAAGATTTTCATCACCTAAATAAATAGATTTTAATAAATATATAAATCTCGCGTGACATTATATTTTTAATATTATCTGGGCAGACATTTATTCAAAAAGATGTCTTGCCTGACAATTATTTTATAAGTTTCTGACCACAAAAATCAACTAATATAATAGTTAAGATGTTAGACATGAATAATATTAAACAAGACTTTACCTTGAGTTTTTAGCAAAAATGAATAAATTCTTGAATGCTTGAATATCAGATCAGCTGGCTAAAGATAAATGTATTTATCTTGGTGTTTATGAATTATATCAATTAACAGGCAAATAATTTCTAATAAAAACAATGAAAATGATGACAGTAGAGTTGATTAATCAAGTTAGTTTGGAATAAAAGAATAAAATGGATGTAAAAATCTTAATAATTTTAAAAATATTAGGGGTTTTTATAGTAATCTTTCTTTATAACTCAATCTATCATTCATTTCTATTTAAGTTTTCAATTTTCTTATCTACATACTTTATTATTTTTTTAATAATTATTGAAGAAGATGCCTCCCAAATATTATACGATAAAATTATTGTAGTTTCATTGTAAATGTCATTAAATACCTCTTCACGAGGTTTAATATGTGTTATTAATGTTTTAAAATTTTTTATATTATTGATGAAATTTTTTATCTGACTACCTTTGAAACTACTTCCTACTCAAATATTAGAAGTTAAATTTGATTAAATTTAGTATAATGTTAACATTCATAGATAATTCAATTTTAGCAAAATTTTAACACTCGGTTTTATTCTATAGTATCGTCTAAAAGACTAAAGAAAAATTAAATTGAACACTTCTATATTCGAAATATATTAACCTCCAAATCAATTTTACTTTATTTGTTTTAGAGATATTATATATAAAGTCGCATGTAAAAAATGTGCTAATTATGTAATATCTATCATGAGCACAATATATTAAAATTTAGTCAATTCAACTTCTACTATTTATTTTAATTTTAATCTATTTTATTAAAAATATTTCCAAGTTTATAATTTATCCTACAATACTATTTAAATTCTAATATAGATATTTCAAAATATTTAAAAGAGATTAGCATTTATTATATATAATAATCATATTACCTTTCAATTTCTAATTTTATTCCTCTATATATTATGTTTAATAGAGGTAAGTTATGATTTAAAACAAAAGGTAACTGAATTTATAATTAACTAATCTTTTTTAATTAATATAAATTCTTAAATTTATTAAAATTCATACGATATTATGCACCGAATTAAATTCTCTAACTGATTCGAAAACCAATAACTACAAAAATGAAGTTATTTTGTGCATTATTTTTATAGGAATTTTAGGTGCTGGGATTATTGATAGGTTTTAATGTTGATTTAAAGTAAACATAAAAAATTTATTACTCAAAATGAACTTTTGGATCAAATGGTACATTTCTGAAATTATTTACTCAACCACGATTTTACCCTATCACTGGTATTTTTGATAGTGATTTATGCTTAGTTATTGTAGATATACATTTGAGTTTGGAAAAAATAATTTAAATTAAATTATTTATTATTAAAGATCGTGGCAGTTAAAGTTCGCCAATTTGAACGAACTTGGGCTCATTCGATAGAGAATTTAAAAATTAGCTGGACTATACTATGGGCGGTACTATTTTATCTCATTCCTGGACTGAGATAACTCGACTTTAATGCGAGGGTATAATTTATAATGAATTTTAAGTGTTTAAATAAGGTGAAGTTATCTCGCTCCTGTTATGGGATAAAATAGTACCGCAAGCAACAAAGTCCAGTTAATTTTAAATTCTCTATCGAATGAGCTCAAGTTTGTTCAAATTGCCCAACTTTAACTGCCACTATTTTGAATAATAATTAATTTAATTTAATTAATTTCCAAATTCAAATGTATTTCAAAAATAATAATTACTTTTCTATTTATTTCATTGATATCGAGATTCATGTTTTATAACAATAATCAGATTTTTGAATGTTTAGTTCTTTCTGGATAAAAACCATAACAATTACTAATCTTGATACTTCATCCCTTAATGGACTGTTGAAATCAATGATGTTTATTAACAAGTGAAGAGTTCAACTTTAAATTTTCTGACTCTAGATCTCTGCATAAGAAGCCTAATTTATGAAGCTATTTTGGTACTTTTTTAAGTGAATATTACTCTTAAAAAAGCGATTTATGATTTATTTGATTAGTTATGAGATCTCTGATGGTCATTTCAAAGATTGTGAGTCTAAAAGTTACATAATTTCCACGAAAGAGCACATTGCCTTAAAATGTAACTGCAGTCATTAAACTTTGCCTTAGTGAGAACATCATTCTTATTAATAAATTCCAATTATATTTTTCATCAATGAGGATAGGGAAAAGATATAAGCATACTAAAGATCCTTGATAGTATCACCTCCAAAAGACTCCTCTTTAATTAGATATTTTTAGTGTGAGGTTTCTTAATCAATAAATAAATGCAAGTAGTTGAATGTTCTTGTATTCAATTTTAATTTTAATTAATTCTTATGCTAAGGGATTGAGTGGCTGTTCTCACATAATTTGATATACTTGCTTATTAAAGTGCTGCAAGTGAATAGTCTCCCTTGACTTTCTTTTATTAAGCAACTTCAGTTGAGTGCCTTAAACTTCAACTATTATTTCTTTAATGTGGCTTCAAAAAACAGCTTCATTAGTGCTTTGTATCAGAGCACTTCTTATGGCACTATAAGCATTCATAATTTCGTTCGGTTTTATCATGCTTTGTGTATAGTGCAGGCTTAGCTCCTTATATACCTTCATATGCCTATACCAACTAGGTTTATGAGCCAAATTTTCCCTACTCTACGAACAAAAGTATACTTCTTCTTCTTCAGCTTAAATAGGTATTTCATAAAACCTTTCTCTTCATCTCTATCTCTCACATACTTTTAAGTCATTTATTTTATGTTGTTATTTTCTACATTAATAATATAGAACTAAAGAGACAGGACTGGTATTTATTAATAAGTTGTCTACTCAAAGTTATCACACTCTTTTGATCTACCAAGAAAAGTTTCTTTTAGATTAGTGGGAGGGCTGTTGCTATTCTCTAAATGTTTGCGCCAAATTTAATTTTGAATTTTAAATTATAATACTGCATCCATAACTAAATGTTCGAGAGAGAACTTTGATTTTTCAATATGTAAGGAAAAATTTAGAACTTTAGAATAGAATACTAAGGCAAGTGAAGATGCAGCTAAAAATCTTGTTGAGTAAGCAAGAACATCCGCTATTTTTAATAAATAGTTGCTGACACTTCCGATTTAGGAGTACACCTAATTAAGTACTTACTGTTTAGGATGAATTCCATAAGTTCTTTACTAAAGTAGGGTGCTCCTAATTTTTTTCTATATTTGATTAAAGCTTATTACTAGCATTTTAGGCACTTGCTCATTATTTAGTACATCCTAAGTGTTTAAGACATATTAAACTTTAACTATGATGATTTTCACTCAAGTTTGAAACCAGTTCTCCAAACCATTCAAATCTTTATTAAAGGTTGACTTACAATACTATTCTCAGCTCATATTTAATAGTTAGTTCGGCAGTAGTATATTATTTAAAATAATAAACTTGAATTTATAATCATCTTTGATCTGTAAATGAGATGGATCGTTAAATGATGCAATGAATTGAGTGAATCACAAGAAACGACTCTAAAATTTAGAAGCAAGGAGGATTTCATTACTAGCTCGTAAAGCAAAGTAATGAACGCATAGTTACTATTCTTGATTAAGTAATAATTTTGTTTCTTCCAACGATGGAAGACACGAAAATTTTATTTCTAAGAGCGACATTCTGTTAAGTGAAAAACAATTGGAAATTTTAAAATGTAAAGTTTGCAGAAGTGACTTATTTATAAAAATTAAGTAAGTTACACTTTCCTTTAACTATTATTGTATATTCTATTCTTTATAATTATTTTTTTATTATTATTATTATATTTTACTTATTTTTATCGCCTGACAACGTTTTTAATAATTGTCAGGCCAAAATTTTTTCTAATATTTTTAAGTACTATTAGTTTTAATGATTTGAATTTTTTTCTTTAACTTTTAATATAATTGTTTTTCTTTTTATTCTATATTCTACTTTTTATTTAATTTTCAGTAATGCTAATTCCTTTTGCTTCTTAATAAAGTCCTAATGGCTTTTATAGGGTGCCTTTTTGAATTTCTTGAATGATATTGATGAACCCTATATATGTAATAGGGATACTGAGAACAATGTTCTAAATCCTTTTCTATAATTCTTAATTACTAATGGAATAACAAAACTAAAATTGCCTAGCCTGACAATTATTTAAAAGGTTTTCATGCCATATGACTATCTAAAAGACTGGCGACTTTTTAACTACAGCATCTTGACATATTTCTTTGAATTAAAAAATCCTGATTAATAATATTTTCAGCTTTTAAAAGTTCACCTTGCTTCAAAAGAAGCCATCAAGATGTATTTATAATAATCAGTACAAGAATGACTTTATTTAACTTCACTTTTATGAAAATAAATTATAATGAATTGGATAACTAAGAGATTTCGCTGTACTTTCCAACTAAAAGAAGTTGTCAAGAACTACCTAAGAAGGCTATATCTTTGGCATTCTTTCAATTAAAATAATTGATATCTTGAAAAATTTATTCAAAAATCTGAAAATAAGATGCACAACATCTCTCCAAAAGACATGATCAATTAAGGCATCAAGATAAGTGAGAGATAATTGTCAAATCGTAAGAAACACAGCACCTCTATATATATATATAAAAAGTAAGACTTCAAATTATAATCTTTAAAATTTGAAATTTTAATTTTTTTGATTGAGAATATAGAACAAACTCACAGAAAAAGAAAGTCGTATCGATTTATAAATATAATAGAGACTTTTTTTAATATTTATCCTCCAGAGTCAATAAGCATATATGCTGAAGCTGGTAGAAAGAGAAAAAACTTTGGAGGATGGAATCAACGAGAGTAAGAAAAGAATCAGAATGCAAATCCTACGAAAAAATTATAAATGTAACCTATATTTTCGGGGGGGGGAAGTTTCCTGCACTCGAGGAAGTTTCCTGCACGCTTTAATTTTTTATGTTAAATTTAATAAATTTGACATAAATTAACAAAATTAATATTTTTTTACCCATTAAATATTAAGAGAATATCGCTCATCATTGAAGTAGTGAAAGAAAATATAGTCTAACATAATAAAGGCATGGTAAAAACAAGAAAAATTCAATCAGAATTTCAATAAAAATTGGATAAAATATTTGGAATTACTATAACAGAACCTATAAATATTAGATGAAAAATGTCAGAGTTGTTGGAATCTGAAGAGAGATATTGACTATTGATTAAAAAATTAAAGTATAATTAAATGTTGAAATTAGTCCTGAAGTTAGTTGATAGTTTTTATAAAGATTAATTTAATTAAAAAAATAAAAATTAAAAAAATTTAAAAGAGTGCAGGAAACTTCCCTTAAATTTTTTTTTTATCATAAACCGGGTGCAGGAAACTTCCCCCCCCCCCCATATTTTCATTAACTTAACTTTAAATTTTTCTTATGATATTTTAAGTAGACTCCATTAAAGTTCAATCATCATTTTTCAAATGGATTTTTTCATATTATAATTTAAGTTTTATTTATAATTTTAAGATACTTATTTTTTTTTAATTACACTTTTATTAAAAAATTAGATAATGCTCTTATATCCTGATCAAATAAGCACTTTCTTTTAAGAATCAATAAATTATAAATAAAACTTAAATAATTATATGAAAAAATCCATTTAAAAAATAATGATTAAACTTTAATGGAATCTACTTAAAATATCATAAGAAAATGGAGTTATAATTAGTTATCATGAGGTTTTTATATTTTAGATCATTTAAGAAAATAAGGAAAAAAAATTTATGTTGTCCCTACACGGGGCAATTACCCCAGTTATTTACTCTTTTCGCAGTATTTTTATGAAGTCCACTGTATCGATAAGTAGTTAATGCATCAAATGGTATTGGGATAGTTTCTTGTAATGGCTTATTTTTTATACCCAGTAGAATTCAATTCCATTAAATTTTGTGGCAGTAAGTAAGTTGGACACTTACCCTTCTTTGTTTCGTTTGTCTTATTAACAGAAAAATTACCAAAGAATAGTGAAATCTCTTATTCAGAGAACTTCTCCCTTAGCTGATCTAAGAACATAATATATTCCTCTGTTTTTATTGAGCGAGATGAATATTATAAATTTAAAACTAACATTCGCTGATAAAGAATTATTTTTGTTTGCAGTTGATCTTCTCGTCATATATCTCTATATTTTTATGTCTCTTTATATCAAGACTTTAGATGAAAATATTAAAGGTAAACACAACCTCGTCAGCATATATAAAATTAATATTATTCAAATAAGCTCTTTGCATTTAATCATAAATAGAATTTAAGTTATTGTTGTAAAATGGCAGAGAGAAATCAATAACTCTTAAAATGCGATTTACGCCTTTGTAAGAGATACCATATCAATTAAGTGTTATCAACAGATTATGCAGAGATGTTCATTTTACGGAATTGAAGTGAAAAATAGTAGCTCGTTAATTGAAGTAAAAGTGAGCCCAAAACTTCAAAGTTTTTTCATTAATAGATCTCATTACGCTTATATAAGCTTTGATTTATCTTATGATTAGAATTCAGTTATTATTGCTTAGTTTTACAGCAATAAGCAGTTGAAGCGGACAATTGATTGACTTCTAGTTAAGAACAGTAAATACCCCAAAACCCCTTAATTAGATGTTAAATGATTTGATTTGTAGCGTATAGTTAGGGTCTTATTGGGGTTAGTAGAGAAATTAGGCCAATTTGCAAATTGAGAAATAGAAATTAGTGAAATTTAGGGTCTATTATGATTAGAAATATTTAGATTTTATTGCTTATTAGATATGTTACGAGTATCAATATAGACTAAATCAAACCAGTGCTGAATTATTCAGCTATTGCAATGCTTCTATGCAAGAGTGCCTTTACTATTAGTTATCATTGCTTATTAGCTGTTTTCCGTTTTAATTCTGGTACTTTAAAACATCCAGCAAGAAAATAAAAGTTTTCACAGCATTATATTAACTACCTCTGCGATTCGAAGTATTGGGCACACTTAATACTTGATTTGCGAGCTGTGATGTTTCATCACAAGTTTCCTGACATTCGTATCTCTCCTTAAACTATAGCCAATATTTATAGAAGAAATGGTATTACTTTAAAGACTGTCAACAGAGTGAAGAGAGTGATTGATTCTACAGTGCCATTTAAAGTAATAATTTAAACTATATATATATGATTAAATTAAGAGAGCTATTTATAATAGCATCAAGTTCATACAAGCTGATGAAGCTGTATTTACCTTCAACACTTTCATTATTAAGTACTTGTATGAGAAGTATGATATATAGAAGTCTATGACTAAAAAGTGAAGGTAGTCACCTATGCAATTTTAGCTAGTATTAGCTAAGATTCAGGCTTAGAAAGTTATATCATTCACTCTCGCTCTATTAAGCGAGAGTAGTATATAGAGTTCCTTCATAAGCTCAGAGAGAAGTATAGTAACCAAGAGGTAATCCTGTTTGTTGATAACCTTTCAGTTCATAAGACTAAGGAGTCTAAGAAAGCTTATAAAAACCTAAACATAACTCATGTTTACAACGTTCCTTACTTAATTTAATGGAATAGAATTTTACCGGAGTTAAATCAAGACTTACTAGAAGAAGCAACTGTTGTACCATCTAATGCATGATTTACCAATCAATATAGTAGACTTAATACAAAGTAGTTGTAAGAGAGTGAATAAAGATAGGACTTCGATATGTGCAAAGAAAGGGAGAATGAATGTTTATTAAAAATTCTTAGACTTAAATGAATGAAATAGTTCAAATATCAAATTAACCCAGAAAGGGATTTGGCTTCTCTGTCTTTTCCTCTTCTTATGGCTTGTTTGGGCCCATATTTATTATCTAAGTGCCAGCTCCTGCATCTATGTTCATTAAATCTCGCTTTTTTTCATCTTTATAAAGCCTCTTGTTCACCTAATGAATTGTCTGTGACTTTCTGTCTCTGTGAACCTTTGCATGCTCTTTCATTAGAAATATGCCAGTTTAAGGTTTCCCTATAAAGTTATGAATCAAAGCTTAATATAATTGTAAGGATGCTTCTTGAGCTCTGCGAGCCATGCCTTGCTTCTTTTAATCCTCAGGAGAAATATAGTAGTACCGTTTATTTTGAGCTTCTTAAATGATCTCTCTGAGGTAATTCTCTCTTTATTGCTAAGAACACCAAAGGATAAGCTCCTTTCTTGAAGCTTGTTAGAGAATTGTTTCTTTATAGGAAGATAAAATACCAACTCTTCATCTTTCATTACATCCTCGTATTGATTGGTGAAAAAATCTCTGGGTAGTTTGGAATCACTATTAACTTAATCTCATTGATTTAAGGACTTTCTTTTCATCACATAGTGTAGCTTTTAGGAATGAAATTTTGGTACCTTCCAAGGCTGGATAAAATAAACTAACTAGAGTATATGTTGAAATATACATTGTATTATTACCATGTTGAGTAAGGTATCGAAAAAGATCCTCTTTGCTCCTAAATCTTGATTTCATTTATTAAGCCTAAACCCTCTTCATTGCAGTACTAATAGATTCCATATTTGTTCCTACTTTTATTAATGAATTTCTAACTATAATTTATAGAATTCTTGATCCTACTGTTTAAAAATTTGCTATTAAATATGGGCATCTCATAAGAGGTCAACTTGGTAAGGATACGAGGAGAAAGTTGGCAAAAGCTGTAGTAAACTTTAGAAAAGGATCTCCATTTTTATCAATTTAGTTCCATAAAATAAGAACTAAATTTGTTTAAATTTAATTAGTGCTAGTACTAAATCCGTTTAATTTTAATTGGTACCAATTTAATAGTACCTAAACTAAAATAGTATCTAGTTTTAAACTAATGAGGTTTTAATGGAAAAGTTCCAAACTGGTTCAAAGTCTAATTGGTACCAGTACAAACCTGAATTTTTTATAGGTTGGTACAAAAATTAAAAATATTAAGCATAAATTTAAAGAATTTATAGTTATAAACTAAGTAAATATGAGCTCTAACACTTCAAAATCAACCAATATTGCTGTTGTGCCAATTCCTATACAGAGTAGCTATAGATTGAGAGGTTATTAGAGCTTTATTATAGAAGTTTGAATTTTAAATTTAAACATGGCGACCAACTTAAATCGAAAAGAAGTTTCTCTTTGCAACGGATAATCATAACTCAACCTTGACACCACTAAAAGCTAGATGTTATTTATGTTCAAAGAGATAGAGCTAAGAGAACTTGAGTATAAAGCAGAGGTCATCATAATCGAAGTAAATAATAAGACAGAAAGTGCAGAGATAGGAGTTTAAACACAAAATAAATTGGTTGAGGAAGGAAAGGAACTGCAACAAATAGAAAAAATAAAACCTTTCGAATGCAATGAGTGTTTGAATTTCTGCTCTCAACCAAATCTAGTCTAAAGAGGCATGTCATAGAGATACACTCTGGCAAATCCAAGGTATACTTTAAGGATGATAAAGTAGATGGCAGGTATTAGTGCACGACTTGTATTAAGTCATGCACTAAGCTAAAATATCAATTTAGGTGAATTAATATGATTATTCAAGATTTCTATATCATCTAAATTTATATAAATTTTATTCTATTTTAAGGTACTCTACCGCATTTAAGCTGTTTTTACGATAGAGTACCTTATTTATATTAATTATCAAATTATTTTAATTTAAATGCTTTAAAAATATACTTAATGTGATCTCTACAAAATGTAATGAAGAAAATAATTATAGATAATAAGCACAAATAAAATGTTCAGGTTGCTTAAGTAGGCAACAACATTTAAAGATTACAATCTTAAACTATTAATTTTTCAAAATTTTTAATTTATTAAAATATTATTTAATTCTTAATTACATTTTGTAGAGATCACATTAAGTATATTTTTAAAGCATTTAAATTAAAATAATTTAATAATTAATATAAATAAGGTACTCTATCGTAAAACAGCTTTAATGCGGTAGAGTACCTTAAAATAGAATAAAATTAATATAAATATAGATGATATAGAAATCTTGATTAATCATATTAATTCACCTAAATTGATATATTTTAGCTAACTCACTCAACTAAAGTTAAAAGAAACATCTAATAACATCATTTAAGCGAGTTTTATGCAAGACAAAAAAACATAAAAACTTATACCAGCCAAAAGAAAGTCCAATGCTATAGAGTCTCGAATAGAGCATGAAGAGAGACTAATGAAGCTAAAATGATGGTGTCAATAAACCAACCAGCTAATAAATTATATATAGCATGCTTATAAGAGAGAGCTATGTATATAACTGCATTTAATGCAGTAGATCTCAGTTTTGCGTTGACAACTATTTACATATTGACGTGCCTAACAAGACAAAACTCATAGTTGTTAATGAGTATGTTTATAAGGTAAATCCTTTCAAATAACTCATTAGGAACGAGCATTATTAAAATGAGTTTGCCAATTAATATATAATATTAGAGATGCTAAAAATAGGTAATGCAAGAACTTGCTTAAACTCGATGGAGTTATTCTTGGACATGGTTATATTGCACTAAACTTAAAGAAGTTTGAAATGACTTTAAGAGAGTATCTCTTTCAAAATAGATACCCAGATGATTTTAATGGGATACTGTCAGAAATGACCAAGGGTGTGAAAGTGCTCCATTATCAGGGGTATTTTCATAGAGATTTGAAGCTAGAATATATAATGCTAAATCTCTGTCCTTTAGATATATTAGACATTGATTTGAAAGGAGCAATAAGGTAAGAAATAATTACTTTAGCTAAAGGACTAGGCACACCTGGTTACTTCTCAATAAGAGAGAAGTGGACCAACGGCTCTGTTTAGTGGGATGTCTGGGCGGTAGCAGCAATTATCTTAGAGTGCGATAAGGAAAGTATATCTTACTTTGGAACAAAACAAGAGAAGTTATCAATAAGTTTGGCAGTTATACATATCAAGAAAGAAGATTTTTGCATTGATATTAAGAAAATTGTTGAGATGATCATATTAAGAGCACCAACATATCCAAGATCATAATTAGAAGATATACTTGAAGCATATAAGAGAGCAAAGTCAAGAGATACCACAAAGATAAACAGATAAAATTTGTTTGAATTAAGTATACTAATACTAACTTAATATTCATTGAATTCCCCAACTATACCATACAAATCAAATCACTTAAACATCTAATTAAGGGGTTATGGGGTTTTGAGTGCAATTAACTTATAGTTAAGTACTAGTTAAACATATTAACTGAATATATCACATCCACAGCGCTGTTTAAAACTATATCTTTATACTCTTCATCAAAAATAGACCTCAAAAACTTATAATATTTTCCTCTTATTTAATTGATAACCTCAAACCGGAACAAATTCCCTAAAAAATTGAAGTATTTATAAACCTCATCAAAGGATTTGGGGAGTTTTAATTGTTGTCATACAATCAATCTCTTCAAAGGAATTATAATATTATTGTTTAATTAATAAATCCAAAAAAATAATATTTTAAAATTGATATTTATGCAGTTTAAATATATTTAATTATAATAATTCATTTGTATAAATCATTTATAGTTAGTTATATAGTATTTTTAAATTAATTACATTAATCTGATTTTATTTTAAACTTATTTTTATATACAAAAGAATATTTTCAAATTCTAAAATAAATCCGCATTTTAATTTATCGCTAAAACTTTCATAACCTAATTCCTCCCGCTATCTTTTATAAAATATTAGTAAAATCTTTTACCTTACTCAATAACATTTAATGAACTATTTTTATACCAAAAATTTTTTAAATTTAAAAGACTAGTGAATTTATAAAAGAAAATCATCTTAAAAATTTTTTTATTTAATATAAAGTCAAGTTACTTAATATAATAATATTATGTGTTATAATAAACAATTAGCTGGTTTTAATATTATCCGAAAACTTTCAGAAATTTTAAAATGCTAATCTCTATATATTTTTTTAAATACTTACCTCAAATAGGTTCTCTTTTTTGTTAGTAAGATTATAATAAACTTAAATGACATCCATTCTTTTAAGCTTCATTTAAATTTCTAGAAAGGAAAACAAATATAATTCATTATTGTTGCAAAAATTCCGAAATTTATAAAGTTTTTTCATTGATTAAAATAGACATTTAATGCATCCTTTAAATTAGGGTTTAATAATAATTATGCAGGATTCTTAAGTTTAAATTATAATAATTAAACTGTGAATAAAAGAGGATTCGCCTTCCAGTATATGGTCTCACTCTTGGCTCTTAGATTAAGATTGAGTTGGATGCCCAAAAGTCAAAGCATGAAACTACCTGATTTATCTCTCTGGCTTTCCTAAGCCCCAGTATTAATTTTGTTCAGAATTAAAAAATAATAATAATAAAGAGGCTTCGTCTAATTCCATGATAGCAAGCATTTTATAATTATGTTACGATATGTAATTTATTAATATAGTAATTAAATTCAAAAAAACTCTAAATTATTTTACTATAGGTGAATTGCATCATAAACATCTCGCAAAAATTTGTAATTTATATTTGAATTCTAACATTTTCCTACAATAAGGACTATTTGGAATTCTTAAAATAGCCTTACACGTTTTCAAAGGCAAAGTTAAATGAAATAAGGGGGGGGTGATATATCTGACCAAAGAAACAACATCTTAAATAAATCTATTTTTTGTCGAAATAAATTCGTGTTCTTGATTCGGGTCAAATTAGGATAAAAAGAGACACGAAGAAACTTTTAATTACGAGAGATTTTTCGATCGTTTAAAATAATCAAACTGAGTCTTATTTTAATTATAAGAATGAATATATGTAAACATTTATTTAAAGTTTCGTTAAACTACATATTTACATAATTAAAACCCCCAAAAACACTGAAGTTGTTTGATTGAGTTTTTGATTGATAAAGTAGACTATTAACGCATACTTTATTAGGGTTTTAATAGGGTTTATGTAGGGGTTTTATGTTTAAATATTAGTAATTAAAGTGGGTATATGCAATGTTTGGGGTCAGTTTATGACAATGAATATATAGATTTATTTTTTAAGTTGTGTTATGGATGTGATGAACATAAAGATCAACTCAATCCAATTCTAAATTAAATATCTATAGCAAGGCTACTCCATATATCTCCTGCTACTGTTAGGTCTAGGTCTCACTGTCTATTAGCATTAAATTTAAAGAGATAACAGCTTAATTCTAAGCCTAAAAGACCTTTAAAATTTTAGCAGCTTCACATCGATTATCTTATTAATGATAAGATTCTTAAATAATGAGATTATTTCCCTCTGGCATTGAGAGAGCTGTGATGTTTCATTGCCAATTTAAAAAGCTTCACATTTCTGCTTAATCCATAGCTAAAATACGTGAAAAGAATGGAATATCTTACAAGACAGTCAATCACATAAAGAGAGTGATTGAATTTAATGTTCATTTTATAAGGATAATATAAATTATATATTCGATTAAATGCAGAGGACTTAAGAGCATATTATAAAGTTCATTCACGCAGATGAGGCAATATTCAAATTCAATACCTTTATATCGAGATCTTGGTTCAAGATGTACAGCATCATAGAACGGATATGATTAAAGATTAAGGTTTAAGCTTATGCTATTTTTGGTGGTATAATTGAAGATAGAGGTCTCTGAGAATTATGTTATCCACCCTCGAAAAATAAAGACAGAATAATACCTAAAGTTACTATAATATCTCAGAGATAAGTACGGTGACAATGAGATTATATTGTAGATAATTAAGCAGTACATAAAACTTAAGACTCAAGAAAGGAATTTGAAAGATTAAACATAACACCTGTATTTAATGTTCCCTACTATCCACTAGAAGAAACTTCTACTCTATCACTTGATGCACGAATTGAAGATAGATACTGTATATTTTATTAAGAGTGCTGCTAAAAGAATCAGCGATGATAAAGCAAAAGTATGCGCGAGAGAGGGAAGAATGAATGTTTATAAATAAGTTTTAGATTTAAACGAATGAATATATTCACATATTAAATTGACCCATAAATAGGTTTGGCTTCTCTTTCTTCTCTTCTTATTATGGCTTGCTTGTGCCCATATTTCTTCTCTTAGTGCCAGCTCCTGCATCTATGTTCATTTCATCTGGATTTTAAGCATCTTTATAAAGTCTCTTGCTCACTTAATGAATAGTCTATGACTTCCTCTCTCTGTGAACCTTAGCATGCTCTTTCATTAAAAATATACCAGTTTCAGGTTTCCCTAAAAAGTTATGAATCAAAGCTTACTAGAGAGGTAAGGATGTTTCTTTAGCTCTTCAAGCTAAGCCTCGCTTATAAGTATGCCTTGCTTCTTTTAATCTTCTTAGAAATAGAGTAGCGTTTCTTATGAGCTTCATCAATTATCTCTCTGAGATAACTCTCTCTTATAGTGCCAAGAACACTAAAGAAAATTTTTTATTCTAAGAAGCTTGTTAGAGAGTTGTTTCTTGGTAGAAAGATAAACTACCAACTCTTCATCTTTCATTGCATCTTAGTAGAGATTGGTGAAAAAAATCTCTGGGTAGTTTGAATCTCTATCAACATAATCTCATTGTTTTTAAAGGCTTTCTTCTCATCACAGAGAATAGCTTTTTTTAGAATGAAATTTTGGTACCTTCCATCGAAGGAATAAACCCACTATAGTATGTGATTAAGTATATGTCACATGCTTACCATGCTAAGTGAGGTATCGATAGAGATCTTCCTTGCTTCTTAATCTTGAGATCATTTCTTAAGCTTCAACCCTCTTCATTGCAGTACTTATAGATTACATCATTGTTCCTTCTCTTCTTATTGAATTTCAAATATAATATATAGAGTTCTGGATCCTACTGTTAAAAATCTTAGTATTAAATATGGGCATCTTATAGGAGGTCAACCTGGTAAGATACGTGGAGAAGCTGGCAGAAGCTATAACAAACTTCAGAGATGGAGCTCCATTTTTATAAAATTAGTTCCATTAAATTAGTACTAAATTTGTTTAAATTTAATTAGTACTGGTACTAATTTCGTTTAATTTTAATTGGTACCAATTTAATTATGTACCAAAACTTAATTAGTACCTAGTTTTAAACTAATGAGGTTTTAATGGAAAAGTTCCAAAATGGTTCAAAACCTAATTGGTACCAGTACCAACCTGAATTTATTCTCAGTTGGTACCAAAATTAAAAATATTAAGCATAAAATTAGAAAATTTATAGTTATAAACTAAGTATAAATATGATGTCTAACACCTAAGAATCAACCATTGTTGTTGCAGTGCCAGCTCCTATACAAAGTTAGTATAGCCAGTGAGTTTTTTACTTATTAATAATTGAATTTAAATTTGAATTTAAAAATGGCGGTTAACTTAAAAATTGTAAGGCAGTTTCTCTTGAAACAAGTTAATCATTGCTCATCTTTGGCTCCTCCAAGAAACCAAAAGTAATTTATATTGAAAAGGAGGTTGAGCTAAGAGCTCTTGAGTTAGCTGAGGTCTTTAAAATTTAAGTTTAAAACAAGAAGTAGAGAGCAGAGATGGGAGTTTAAACATAAGTTGAATTGGTTGAGGAAGATAAGGAACAGCAACCAATAGAAAAAATTAAAACATTTTAATGTGAAGACTGCTAAAATTTCTTCTCAACTAAGTCTAGCTTGAAGAGACACATCAAATAGGTACACTCTGGTAGAGCTAAGATTTACTTCAAGCATGGTAAAGTATATGGTAGATATTAGTGCACAACATGCATGAAGTCTTATACTCACTCAGCCAAAGTAAAGAGACATATGGAAAAGCATAATTTAAGCGAATTCCTGATTAAAGATGAGGAAACTTAAAAGCTTGTACCTGCTAAAAGAAAAAATAACTCTCTTGAGTCACAAAAAGAACAGTAGGAAAGAATTAAGAGATAAAAGCGGTTGGAGTCAATGAACCAACCAGCAAATGGTATGTATATAGCATGCTTATAAGAGAGAGAGAAATGTATATACCTGCATTAAATGCAGTCGACATAAGCAGCTGTATTCAGAACTATTTGAATACTGACGTCCCTAACAAGGTAAAACTTATAGTTTTTTATGAGTTCGCTTACAAAGTATATCCATTCAAGTATCTCATTAAGAACGAGCAATACTAAAATGAGTTTGCAAATGAATACATAGTACTGAGAGAGGCTTAGGAAAGATTTTGCAAGAACTTAGCTAAGCTCGACGGAGTTTTACTTAATCATGGTTTTATTGCATTGATACTCAAGGAGTTTGAAATGACTCTAAGAGAGTATCTCTACCATAATAGATATCCTGATGATTTGAATGAGATACTCACAGAAATGACTAAGGGTGTGAAAGAGCTCCATGATCTAGGGTGTGTTCATAGAGATTTGAAGCCAGAAAATGTAATGCTAAATCTCTGCCCTTTAGAAGTAGTAGTCATAGATTTCAACAGAGCAATAAGACAAGAGATAGTGACTTTAGCTAAGGTTTTAGGCACTCCAGGATACTTCCCAATAAGAGAGAAATGGGAAAATGGCTCTGTATAATGGGATGTATGGGCGGTAGCTGCAATTATCTAAAAGTGCGATATGGAAAGTATGTCATACTTTGGAACAAAACATGAAAAATACTCAATAAGTATGGCTACTAAACATATTAAACAAGAAGGAAATATGCAATGAAATTAAGAAGATAGTTGAGATGATCATCGTAAAAGCTCCAGCATATCCACGATAATCATTGGATAATATACTAGAACAACTACAGACTGCTAAATTCAAGAGGTATCACAAAGATAAGCAGATAAAATTTGTTTGAATTAAGTACAGTAATACTCATTAAATATTCATTAAATTCATAAAAAACCTGCGTTTTCTCTACTAACCCCAATAAGACCCCAACTATACCCTACAAATCAAAGCACTTATAAACCTCACTAAGGGGTTTTGGGGTTTTGAATCATGCTTTACTTGACTTTCTCTCTCTGTTTAGTTTGGTGCGCTCTTTAATAAAGTATATAACAGTGCCAGGTTTTTCTATAAAGCTAGAAGACTAAGCTTATTATAGATGAATGGATGCTTCTGCCGTTCCTATCGCTGATTTTTATTCCTTGCTTCTCTTTTTCTTCAGGAGAGATGCTGTAGCGTTTCATATGAGCTTCTTAAATAATTTTATTTAACTACTCAGGTTACAGAGTTGCAAGAACACCAAAGAAGAAGTTATTTTCTGGCAACTTATTAGAGAGCTGTAGCTTTGATGGAAGGTAAAGAGCTACGTCCGGGTCACTCATAGCATCATCATATAGGTTTGTCACTGATATTTCAGGGTAGTTAGGTATCTCTATCATCCTAATTTCATTAGTCTTAAATGCTTTTTTATCTTCGCTTAGCAAAGCTTTTTAAAACGAGATTTTAGTTCCTTCCTGGGTTGGCAAGAGCAATCCAACTATCATAAATATATTAATCTTAGTTAAGAACTTACCTTGCTATACCAAATATCTATATAGGTCCTCCTTACTTCGAAATTTTCCTATTAAATCTTGAGATTAAATTTTCTACATTTCATCATTCATAGACTCCATCTTGCTTCCTCTTTCTATAAATGTTAATGAAATTTTAAATTATAAATATCTAATTTAAGTTTATTGAAATCTACTACTAAATAGGGAGGACCTAATGAAGGTCAACCCTGAAAAGATATACGGAGAAGGATTGAAAATCTTACTCGATGTTTCACAGATTGATTTCTATTTTTATCAATCTATCTCCATTAAATTGCTCCCAATAATGTTTAATTATTTTAGGAGGTCCTCCGAATTAAGTTCAAACATTATTAGGAGTTATATTTTAAAGGGTTTAAACTTTATTAGGAGCATACTATATTTAAAAATGTTTAATAACTTTACCTCCATATTAAGTTCAAACTTGATTTGGAGGACCTTCTAGAGAAACAAAACTTCTATAGGATCTTTTAATTTACAAAAATATAAAATATACTATTTAAATATGTCAACTTGCAGCCTTTTATCGTTATTTAATTTTCTTACCTCTCAGCAAATAAATTACCATATGTCTTATACTATATTATTGTTAAGATAGAATTGAAATTGGAAAATTTTAAAATAAAAATCTAACTGTTAGAGTATTATATATTAATTGCCACTAATTTGATCAGCTTTTAATTCTAATTAGATTATTACACTTTTAAATTTAACTTTTTTTTATTTATATATTTGATAATTATAATCAAGATTGTACGATTATACAGTTTTAAAAATTAGTTTTTTTTAAATATTAAGGCATAATTTATATTTGTACAGCTGTACGATTGTACAGTATAAGTTTTAATTAGTTTTCTAAATAATTGTACAAATCTGAAAGGGATATATAATAAATTAGGAATTAATAAATTAAATGGTAATGATAATTATTAAATTAGAAAGTTATAAGGATAGGGTGACCCACAGGGGCCTGAGGCTGGAAACTTTCTAATAGAGCTTTCTACTACACTAAGGCCTGCTGAAGGTAGGCAGGAGGTTGCTGGGTTCAGCGCATTAGGGGCCAGTCGGCGGGGTTCAATCTGTCAGATCCTAAACTCCTCGAGTTGTCTGCACGCTAAGGATTTCCCTGCATTAGATGAGCTACCTGGCGAGAGTTCAGCTTCCTAGGTAATAGGGAGCAGGATGAAGGTGGTGCTCAACCTTCAAAAGTGAGACGA
>ARYC01004774.1:0-28891 GCA_000711775.1 Oxytricha trifallax
AAGAGACACTTGAGAGATATACACAACGATATGCCAAGGTTATATCTCAAGCATTAAAAGAAAGATGGGAAGTATGTCTGTGAGTTCTGTGAGAAGCCATATTTTCATACTAGAGACCTCAAAGTGCACTTAAATAAAAAGCACAAATAAAGTTTTGTCTTTATTCATGAACCTACAGGGAATAGATTCCTCTAAGAGAGAAGTCAAGAAGAAACCCAGTGGAGTCTCTTAGAGTTGAAGTCTAAAAGTAAGTTAAAATGAAGAAAGCAGTCAAGAACTTTCCAGTCTCTGAGATCTTTAAAATCATGGTTAAAATAGAGGCAATAAAGATTCCCATATTAATAATTATTGACTTAGATTCTTTCGTAGAAAGTTACCTCACTCTTGAAGATAAAATAGAGAAGAGAGTCATTACTGATGACTAATATGCTTACAAGATATATCTTTTCAATTACTTCCTTGCTGATGACAATTCCAAATGGAATTTGTTAATGAGTATTATGCTCTTTAAAAGGCAAAGTTAAATGAGTGCAGGCATATCATCTAGCTTGATGCTATTTTACTTGGTAAAGATCATGTAGCCTTCAGGCGTCCTTTACTTGAAATGACTTACAGAGAATTCTTATCTGACAATAGATGTCAGAGATAAATTAGCTAGATAGTATAGCAGATAGTTGAAGGGATTGAAGAGCTTCACAAGCTAGGATATGTTCATAGAGACTTAAAGCCAGAGAACATCATGATGAACTTTTAGCTTCTTAGAGTTTATATTATTGACTTCTACAGAGCTCAAAGAGTGCAAACCTCTGCATAAGGAAATGTATACGGCACTCCTGGATATTTCCCAGAGAGAGAGAGGACTGGAGAGATGGAGACACTTAATGGGATATCTGGGCTCTAGCAGTAATAATAATAGAGAGCGACATGCCAAGAAACGATTACTTGAGCTGCAGGGGTGAGAAAGATTCTAAGCAGAGAATCAAACAATATCTCGATAAAAATAAAAAAAAATAAATGGAGGTCTCAGAGAACTTGCATACTCAACTATTATCAAGCCAAGCTAAGAGAATTAACAAACAATAGAAACAATCAAACATCAACTTAGAAAGATAAAATTCAGAGAACTGCCACATGACTCTAAGCTTATGTTTGTGTGAAATATTTTAAAAACTCGCTTGTCATACTCACTTAAAATACTAATATTTAAACATTAATCCTCAACATAAACCCTATAAAAACCCTAATAAAGTATGCACTAATAGTCTACTTTTATCCATCAAAAACTCAATAAAACTACTGAAAGGGTTTTGGGGTTTTGAATGTAAGTTACAAAAAACATATCTTACTTATTTATTTTTATAGGAGTGCTTCTTGGTAAGACTAGGCAGTGGGTTTAGAAGAGACTTAACAAGCGCGCCTCAAGAGCTCACTAAAACGATTTCTGGTATGTAGATGGTTATGTGTTTGATGGAGAGTGGAGTCATTGTAAAGCTGTTCTTTAGATTATGGTTCCATTTTTATTTTAAAGTTTTTGCATGATATTAATAATTATTCATTTTAGATTAAAGTTTTTCACTTATTTTTCATAAATCTTAGACTACTAGTTGGATCTTGAAATTTTTCTTACCATGTAACCATCTTAGTAAACTTCTCATCTAATCCATTCTCTATGTTTAATTTTACTACGTATTGATTAATAGAAAGGTAAACTTATATGGTTATTATTTAATGAAGGTAAGTATATATTCTTCATAATCCAAATTCTGATCTGATAGCACATCGGAAACTGATTAAATACTGATCTGTGACGAGTCATCTAAAGTCATATCAATGAAAGATGTCAGGTCAGATTAGTTGGTATTAGATAGGATCTCCCAATCCTGTGTTTCATGGTTTTTTGGATGAGCTTCTTTCTCTTCTTCACTTTTATCATTTAGATTGTTTTGTTACTTAATGTCTAATTAGTTAGAGTGCATTACTATCTCTTGTTGTTGATCTTCTATAATTGTGGTTCTATTTTTAACCTCCAAATTATATTGCTTCAACCATTGTGGTAGTTCTTATTTTTATAACTCAGATATAAGATCCATATTTACCTACTATGGAGGGAGAATATTAATTTTATTCTCGAAGATCATATTTTTGAAGGGGATTTGGTTAGCTGATGTCTGGGTGTTGTTAAGATCTTTAAGTTCTTCAGTAATTTCACAATATTACTAAAACTTTTTCGCTTAGTATTGAACCCTTTCTTCATTAAGTTCTAAGGTCTCTTTTGACTTGACTTCTTAGTTTGTGAGACTTAACTTTTATATAATAAGTTGAGATAGTTTAGTATAACTCTTGTGATACCTATCTAAGAAGATTCTGTATGTGAGCTCTTATTTAAAATCTTTCAAATCAACCTTCTGGAGGAACTCCTCACAGATTAACTCTTATTTAGCAATATCATCGCCAGTTAAGTTGTAGTTAAATTCGAAGATTTCTAGAAAATCTGTTATTGTTTTTACCTTGTTTTTATCACTCCAGTAAGCGTCATATTCTTCGTCACTAAGTGGTAGTAGTGATTTTTTCAGGTAAGACATTTCTTATTTAAATTAGATTTTCTTGGAGTTTGTCACAGTGTATTTCTTGCTTTGCTTGTTGTTGAGTGTATAATCCTGATTTTTTGAGATCGCGCAGAATGGTGGTGCAAATAATCCCCCATTTGCATAAAGTACGTTTTATTGAAAGCCGTTGAATAAACCTTCACTTACAGCACTTTTTAACATTAGTTCTAGTTATTATTAAAGGTATTTAAAAGAGTGGCAGGATTTCCACTTAACTTTTAATTTAATAATATTTTTTTTAATAATAGTAAACTTGTTTGTGAGTTCATTTTTAGTGGTCTGACTTTATTCTAGGTAATATATTGAATTTATGTCTCGTTTAACAAATAATTTGAAATTCCTTAAATTTAATAAAATTAAGAATTTATATAAAATCAATATTTTTAAAGAAATCGTAATTTGAGTTCCTTAATTATTGTTTAAATAGAATTGATTTGGAAAATTATGAAAATAAAATACAGATTTCAAATACATTTTAATCTAACTGCCACTAATTAAAGAGTTTTGTAGATCACATTTGGTTCAGAGTACTTACAGTTATGTCTAAAGTAGCCCCGGCTGCTGAAAACTGCTGAATTGTCTGATTAATATCTTTTTTTAGTTTTTTTTTGGCAGATTTGGCGTCTGAACATTATTGATCACCCGTGTATTATAGTGGGATTTGGCACTTTTGGCAGGTTTAGCGGATTTGTTATCTCCATACCAGACTATATGTACTTTAAGTACAAGAGATGATAAATTGAGATTAATATAAAGTTTAAATTAATAATTATGAGAGAATATAGTTTGAAAATACAATCATAATATTTTTGAAATAAACTGAAATTAAATTATAAATTAATCAAATATATTAAAAAATGGAAAAATGACTGATCAGTATCCTCTGTGTCATTCAACATTAATGTAAGTTACAAAAAACATATCTAACATTTTATATTTACAGGTGTTGCACTTGGCCAGACTGAAGGCGTCAACGAAGAGGGAGTTTAGGAAGCAGTAGACAGAAGGGCACAAGAGGAGTATGGCGATGAATATTACGATGAGGAGGAAGGAGACGAAGAAGATGAAACGTTTTTTTGTAGATTTACATTTACTATTGTTACTATTACTATTGCTATTATTATTGATTAATTTTGTAATTCACTTTATTTTCTATAAAATACATCATGAATGTATGAATATTATAGAATAGGGACATAGAGTGAATTATTATCCGAAAATAACAACTGATCAAAACATGTTCATTCTGTTGTCTCACCACTTTCTATATTGAAGTATTTTTATTTCTTATATTTGTTCTAGACAGTACTTGTAGATGGTAACATGCCTTAGGTAATTGCTAGGCTTTGCCGCTAGTTGTACTTCTTACTTATGTACTTGAGATATCTCTTGCTGAGTGGAATGCTAACTTGAACAATACTGTTGAAGAAGTCCTGTGAGAAACTGACACCGCAACCGAGATTGCCCACTTTGCTTGCCATCTTGATCTTTTATTTGAGAAGGTTTTTAAAGCCTTTGAGCACAATAACGCTGTCCAGTATTGGTAGTCGGCAGTTGTTATGGAACTTCAAGTTGATCTTCTTTGCCTGTTTCTGACCTATCTTATAGATTTATTTGCCCATTTTTTACCAGTAGATGTATTAATAGATTTAATATAATAATAACTATTTAAAGGAGAGTTCCTTTTAGTAATTTAAACTTGATATTAAACACACTTTATCATCTATTATACTAAAAGTGCTTTAGTTTGAATTGGCAGGTATGTTTTTGCTAAAGTTTATTATTATTTTTTATATTCATATGTACAACTTAAAATTTTATATTACTTTATTTTAATATATCATACTATATCCTCATTTAATTTAATTGTTTCTTAAGATATTATTAGATTTTATTTTTTTCTTCTATTATTTTTTTATAATTATTCTTTGATTTTTTGTTCAATTTAATATAATTACTTAATTATTGCTAAAATATATTATAGAAATACGTTAATTTAATTTTTTTCAATAAAAAAAATAATTTTTACTGTTATTTTTTTAAGATAAAAATTTTATCTAAATGACATTATGATATTTCTATATTGTTGAGAAAAAAAATTTTATATTTATGTTATTAATAAATTAGATAGATAGATAAATGCTAAAAGGCTGGAATTAATAAAATAGAGATGCAAATTATTAATGATCTCAACTATAAATATTAATCAGACATATTTAATGTGCAATATTAATATGGAAAATACTCAATTATTAAGTTAGTAATTTCCTTTTTCATGTCTACATGAAAGCCAGATCTACTGATAGTATTTACCCACGCTCTCAGAATCACAGTGACTTGTATGAGAAATTGTCCAAATTATAATCAAATTTAACTTCATCATCTAGTAAATTGCTGTCTTATTTGGCAGGCTAGGTTGCTCTTTGAGAAAGTTCTCTTTGCGTTCTCGAATTTAGTTCTAAGTTTTCTGAGATTTCTGGCGTCTTCACTAATTCCATTACCTGGAGGTAGGAGTACTTGGCTCTTCGGAACAATCCTTTGTCTGTGCGTGCGAATAGTGGTAGTATATTTCCTGTTGGTCATTTCCTTTGCACTCGCTACCTCATCGGTCCTGAACAAGTTACTGCTCCATGATTTTGTCTGCACATTAAATTAGATTGGTTTAATAAAATATTTTTTATATATAATTTTAAGAACCAATTCATTAAATTTTATTCTTTATATTATAAATATAATTTATTTATATATACTGAGTTTATTTGAAATTTTATTAATTTAAAATAATTATGATTGATTTTAGAAATACAAAAGAATCAATAATCACAAGAAATGTGTGATTATACGAGTTTATTACTTTAAACATCTTTCTTCTGGACAATCATTTCAATCAGAATATTCACCAAGAATACTTTATAGATTTTTGGATTCGCTTTTTATTAATGAGATGTTGAGGTAAGACATATACTCTGAATTGCTTACGAAGCCTAGTTATTAAGTTTTATATTTAATAGATGTTTTTAAATAATTATAATTTATAATGGTTAAAATCTATTATTTATTTCTTGTTCTAAAACTGAATAGTGACTGAAAAGTTGATAATTTATTTTGAAATTCTTTATATTTAGTATAAAACTAAATCTTATAAAAATTCAAAATATTCTTATTTTTTCATTTAACGTTTATGGATTTAGTTTGAAACTGATATAAAGTTCAAATTAATGGAGTGAGTTCTTTTATTAAAATGCAATTGATAAATTAAAGAAGAATGAGAAGTTTTCATGTTTGTCTTTTGAATCTTTTGAGGAAATTGCTGTAAATATTTATCTTAATTAATAAGGTAATGTAATTATCATTCTATAACTTTAATTATCTTATTGAAAGTTAAATTTAATAAGAACTGTATTTGACAAAAAATCTCTTGTGAGTTACTCAACTAATTTATAAATTAAAATAATTATTAACAAAAAGAAAATATACATCTATATAATTTATATACACACGATATATTAGATTATAAAGCACATTAAAATGTTCAGGATTTTATTAATATGTTAAAATAAATGTTCATGAAAGTTACGATGCAAAAAGAGCTTAAACATTGACAAGATTAACGTTTGATTGAATTCATGATTTAAAAAAGAATCTATTTTTGCTAATATAAAAATTTATTCTTCTTAAATCTAATGATAACAGGAAAAAAGACTCAAAAAATAAAGCGTTTTAAATCTAAGAATCAACCAGTTAGAAAAATTTTGTTGCATGCTTTATGAACTAATTATGTTTAATCCTTAAATAAATGCCTATGATCTTAGTAATTGCATTTGGAAATATTTGCTCATAGATGCTTGTAACAAAGAAACATAAGAGTAGTAGATATGTAAGCCTAAAAAAGAAATACTTTTCTTTAAAAGAACTACATTTTCATGTCAGTTTTTCTAAATTCATGACATAAGAGAGGTTTAAAAAAATATATTAAACATGATGGAATTATTGTGGATAAAAATTTTATTTCTATAAGACTTGAGTGATTAATTTAAAGGTAGTTATTTTAAAGTCTAAGTATACTGCAGTTTGCATCTAAAAAAGCCGCTTGACTGATTTATCTTGTCACGTGTTTTTTATTTTTAATGATCACATTTAATCTCTGGCTAATTTTATTAATTTAAATTTATATAAAGAATTACTACAACAATATTTGTAAATAGCTTATATCGCTGTCATAACTTAAGAATGAATTATTGTAATAGTTAAATTTTGCTTCTAGATAATTTTACCATAATTCAATTGACTATAATTATTTATCTATAAATTCTAATTCATATAACATATTACAATTTATGACCTACCCTTTTCTATCATTATCAAAATATCAATCTTGTTAAGTGATATTATAAAGTTTTTTGAAATTGAATAATAACAAGAATAAATATGAATATCTCCTGTATATATAGAAATTAGAAATTTAGAAATAAAGATTTCTAATATATTTTTTTTATAAAGCTTAATTACATTTTCTATTATATATAGTGTGAAGATGCCTATCACATATTCTTGATTGAAGATATTTGTCATAAATTAAATTGAATTGAATTACATTTACATAAGATGATTTAAGTTTTCTAACTATTAATTGGAGTTGGTGCATATTAGCAACACCTACTAAAAACAGAAATCTTGTTTTGTTACTCAATCAAACTCAAGTTTAAATAATTTTTAAATTAGTAGCAGTTCTAATCATTATTATTTTGATTTAAAAATAATAACTAATAGTAATTTCAAAACAAAGAAGATAATAACAAACCAGTCACAACTCATAGTATGTATCAGGAGTATTGTGGCGTTATAGCTCTCAGAATCATATATTATTTGGATTTTAACTGACAGATAAGCTGATATTCCCAGTATTTAATATTTTGAATAAATTGGATCCAGTTAAAGAGCTCCTACATTATGTTAAATCAAGAAGTCAACTTAATGAAAATAGAAACTGGAAAATCTAGATTCTCTTTGAAAGTAGAAGAAATGCTGTGAGTACCAGAGCAACAAAGTGAATCGATGTAGTTGACAGTGAATGATGAGATGGTATCTCTTATCGAAACAACACTCATGCGATACATGTGGATACGTGGGATTAACTAGTTTTGGAGAACTTTAACAAAATCCAGATTGAAAAAGCAATAGAAAGCAAGAAGTAGATACCAGCGAACTTGGGAACGATTTATCTGAGATTAAAGGTTGTTTGTTTATTAAAAAGCAACTATGGAAACAGAGATTATAATCAATTTATTGAAAAAAGAAGATTATGAGAATTTGATTAAGAATAAAAGCATATGCAATTAGTAGTATAGAAAATGTCAAAAATTGAACAGTTTTAATATTCATCCATTATCCTTCATAGATGTCACCAATATTTCAATAATATGAGCCATTCACTTTTCTTTCTATAGCTTATCGAATTCTCAGTTTAGGTGAGTCACCATTCTTACCAGGTACTACCATTAAAAATAATAAAATTTAGATATTTGTATGTAACTTACGTTTATTGTGAGTGGTTTAGCAAGTTCTAATCAGACATTTTTATTATATCTAATATTCTTAATGAAATTCTTATAGTTATATATTTTTTCGTAAAATTTATCATGAATAGCAGCCAAGACACGAAAAGGAAGTGAGAGAATTAAGCTATAGCTGGGAAACTCCTGATTCCAGAGGAGAAAAGTATATTAAGAAAAAATTGGAGAGAACACAGAGAGTGAAGTAGAAATAGCAATCCTTAGATAGAATGGAGTGAGAAATGATATTTAAAGTTATCTTACTTATAGAAACACATTATTTAATGCCATTTTCATTACTTAATTCAACTGATAGGTAGGAGTAAGATTCATATAAATATATATATATATATATATATATATATACTATCATTAAAGAATATTAAAATTCCATTTAAAAAATGCTTAACTTCATTTCTTGGTGCTCTTTTTCACAAAGTTTTAGAGATACGCGTTGTTGCTTAGTTTTTTGCACAAATGTAACAAATAGCCTCTATTGCCATTTTATTTTAGATATCAAACTGGCTAATTAACTACTTATTAATTGTTTATTATTAACTAGAATTAATCATACCAAGAATGGCTACCTTCAAATTTGCATAATAATACAAGTTTATCCGATAGTTTAGTATAATAATTGATTTAATAAAGAAAAGCTTAAAAATAAAAAGAAAATGGCTTTTTAAAATATTTAAAATAAAATAAAATCCTGCCTTGAATTAGCTGAGCAGTTGAAGTATTTGAAGTAAATAAGAGAAAGACTGCAGCTTCTTTCTCGTGAACATTATTCCAACCTATTGTGTAAACAACACTTCTTATCACCGAACCTAAATATTTGCATGTTTAGAGAGATGTTCAAGATGAATACCCAGTATTTTTTTTCGAGCTTTTATAAAAAATAAAACCTCCTTCAGATTTTTATCATCTGCATCTGCCTTAACCTCATGCTTTTGCAAATCTCAATAAAGTGAAACTCATCCTCTAAAACGATAGGAATTAACTACGATGCCTTATATATGATTTATAACCAAGCCAATGATGAAATGTGGGCATTCATTCTCTAATTGTTAAATTCAAATATCTATCGATAAATTCTCTCAAGTATTTTTTATCGCAAGATATTTGACTTGTTTATATATAATATTAAAGCGCTTATGATAATAAATCAAGTAAATTTATCCATAAAGGGAAACATTTCTCTTTTATATGAATTTCATAGATTAGAATAACTTGAAATAGCTATCGATTAAACATGCTTTCATTTGCGCTAGTATTTGGTCAAGTGAAATTAGTGTCCAATAGTAAATTTGATAATTATGAGAAGTTTAATATTATAATTTGAACAGGAAAATTATGTTATGTATCTAATCTTATTAATTAACCAAATCAATTAAGTAAATTTTTTAAATAAATGAGTTAGCCAATCAGTGCATTGACAATCCAAACTACTACTAATGCTGAAGACCATATCCAAGTACTTCAAGAAGATCAGAATGAAGAAGAACCTACCTACCTTTGAACTATATTTCTAAGCGATAACTTCTAAAAGAGTATTGAACGAGTGACCAATCAATTTGATTTTTATTCAAACCATTTTACATTCGAGGTAGTTAACAACTTCAAGTAGAGAGCTATTGAACTCTTATCAGAATGTGCTGTTTATATAGCTCAAACTCATAATCCCAATATATAGTTGATACAATTTGTGTTTTTTGAAAGAGTAAAATAATACAAATAATTATTGTCTATTAATGATTTACTGCATGATGTTGTTTTAATATCATTTTAAGGATGTAAAACTATTTTTAAGTTTATGAAGAGTTTAAAATAAAAAGAAACTTTAGTAAGATATGTTTGAAGATTTAATTTATAAGTTATTGGTATATTAATAATTATTAATAAAAAATGGTTATAATAAAAATCTCATTAAAGTTAAGCATTTTGTGGTAAATCCTTAAAAATGAAGGTCCTTGAAATATGCAGAAGTATGTCTTCGAGATCAACTCCAACGATTCAGCAATCAAGAACCAGTCTAACTCTCTCATCATGCTTTATAAAATAATTATTACTCAAATTCCATAATCTCATTCGACACTAAATAAATTTTATTAATATATTTTAATTTATAGATTTAAGTAAATTTACAATTTAAGTCTCAAAAATAATTTATGCACACATCCTTTCTATTTAAACATATCTTTGTATTGTAACTCCCTTTATTTAATCTTTTAAAAACTCAAATAAATTTCATTAAACTTTACTATTAAATTACTACATGATATTATAAAATAATTCGGATATGCCTATTTATTCATACCTAATTTCGATCAATCGTTTATATTATTTTAATTTTTAATATTATTTATTTCATTAATTGAATTATAAAATTATTATTTTGTGATCAACTGGACTTGAGTCTACTACACTTTTAATTAAGCTTTCTACTAGACTAAGGCTTGCTGAAAGTATACTTTAATAGAGCTCAAGGAGTGCCAACCAATGGGGTGTTATAGACTTTTCTCGTAATTTCTTAAAGAGATGCTCTCTGGAATATATTGACACTCCAGCAGCTATATAATAACATCTAATAGAGATTAATGTGACTATAATTGATTACTTTTTAGAATGTGAGAATAAAATTAGCTTGTTAAGCAATATTTAGATATCCAAATGATTAAAGGAATCTTAAAAAAAGCTTGATTCTACAATTATCGTATAACTAATAAAGCAAATATAATGATTAAATTTAAACGTTTGGTTCGCTTCCTCATTTATATCCATTGTGAATTTTAGAGTATATTTTATTTCCTTAATTTTATTGAGCTTTATTTATATCTTAAATATAAAAATAATTTATAATGATTGTTGCATTCTTCTCAATATGTAGTAGTTGCATATTAAAACAAATTTAGAACAATTTGGATTCAAGCAACTTTTTATCACAGAAAATTAGATATTCAATTTGAAATTGTCTTATTATCTATCATATATATTTAAAAATAAAAAATTGTTTAAATTAATCTAAAATAACGTAATATAATTAGAAATTATAAGATAAAACTAAAAATGGTTTTGTGTTTTACAGTTTTAAGGCGATATTAAATAAATGCACAAGTTGTATACTAGTTTATGATCAAACAAAAGTAAGTACAATATATTTCATTATTCAATGATAAACTTATGATTGGAAAAATTGTGAATTATCTTGTTCATATTAACACTTTACTAAGTTTTTATGGTAGACAATAAACTGCGATGAAGTAAAAACATTTTCATGCAGTATAAGTGAACATTTCAGGATATAAATGAATTTATAATTTATTCAGGCATTTAAACTATATCTGATCAATTTCAATTGATTTTGTCTTTCAGAAAGTAATTAAAGTATAAAAGTTCTAAGTCATTACCAGTACATTTTTACTCATTTTCTACATTACATAATGCCACCTTGAGGTATTTTTTCACATTTTATAGATAAAATTTAATTCATTAATATATAACTCAATTCAGTTTTTGCATTTTACAAAAAAATAATTTCCCTATCTTTGGTATTTGATTAATATTAATTATTTTCATTCTAGGATATTGGGCAATGATCATATATTATATAATAATTACATCAAGATAGAATTATTCAAAAATTGGTATAAATTCAATGATACTTAAAAAATACTAATCATTACTTAAACTATTATCACAACATATTTCTACTTAGATTACTACGATTACTCCAATTAATTTCCAACTAATCAATTAATTCTGAATCTTTCAAGCGTCCCCAGCACCCTGAGAAGCAAGAAATCTGCTCGCAGTGGTTGAATTTTTATTTTGAGATTCGAGAAAAATGTAAAGATTTATTTAAAAAAACTAGCAACAAAATTAAGTAGAAATTTAAAATAATTAATTAATATTAAGCAATCAACCTAAATAAATTGTGCCACTTTGTACTTATAAGCTCTCAGGTATTTTAGTATTTATGAAAAATATGTGCAAATGTTTAATTTAAAAATGAAATTGCATTATTTGTTATTATAAATGAAAACTTAATACGGCGTTCTTGGAGCAACTAGTTATTCACTAAATTTTTTAAGTTACAAAAAACATTTCTAAGAATTTTATTTTTTCAGCAATACTTACCAGCAAAAGTGGCGATGCCAGTAAACCGGTAGTTAAAATGTATTTGAAATAGTTAGGAACAAAAAAGACGGTGTGGCCAGATGGAGCAAAGTATGAAGGATACTTCAAAAATAATAAAGCTTATTCAGGATTCAATGTCTGTAATTCTCTACACTAATACTTATTATTTAAGTTCATTTTCATTTCAATTTAAAAATCTCCATGATTACATGCATGCAGCTGCTGTAAAGCTTCAATTATTAAGATGTCAAATTAAATAATCAAATGTAGAGTAATATAATTTTTATAAAGAAATATAAATTTAAAATATAAAATATTTTGATAAACATCATCACTTGATCTTTATTATTATAGGTTACCAGATAGTTTACATTAATTTCTTATTATGAACATTTTACTATGTACAAGTACCAATTACTGCATTAGTGCTGATAATAAAATGAACAAAGGAATTAGTACTTTTTATTTTGGAAATTATAAGTTAACACATTAATTTATTAATTAATAATTAATCATTAAATGAGTTTTTTTAGCCTCAAAGTTTAATATAAAATAAAGACAAATGACATTATCATTTTATATTATATTCATATAAATCATTTAAGTTATCTGAATTAAACTAAAAGTCACATATAATAGAGGTATTAATCATATTAAATTATTACATAATTATTTTAATAATTAATTCAAACTTATTTCGATTTGATTTCAATGATAGTTTTTGCGATATATTAATTTAAAAAAATATTATTATGAATTAAAACTATAACATTCAATACAGTGTCTTTTTCACTATGCTTTGAAGAACATTTTAAGAAAACAACAAATAATTATAATCTAAGAATACTTATATTATAGATAATTCATACATTGCAGCTATATTTTATTTATAAATATTATATTATATACTTTCATTTTTCCAATTAGTTCCAGTAATTTAATTTACTCTTTTATATTGAGTGACTCTATATGCATATAATATTCTTTTATTTCCCTATTATTCACACTACTCTATGGGAGTATCGTATTTGATTAAGCTCTTCAATTTAAAATCCACTCACTAAAACCACAGTAATGCATGCTCAAACATTCAAACTCTGCCGCATATCACTCATCATGACCAATATTCATATTGGACCAAGGAAGGAAATTCTTGAACATAAATCACTTTCTTACAGCAGCATCTGGTGAAAGCAAATTAAAAACAAGAATGACCAACAGCAAAAGAAGCAAGAAATACAGCTCATATCCAAAAACTAAAAAATGCTGGGCTTAGTTAGGTTTACTGATAACTAGTTGATTGATATAGTTAATCAACTATTAGTTTTATAGTCATAAACCGGTAATAGCTTATTATATTGCTGAAGAGTTTTTTAAAAGTAATTTATATATTTAAAGGCTGAAAGAAGCGTTATTAAATAAGTACAAGAATATATTTAAGGCTTAACGTTGTTGTTGGGAAATCTTAATATTGATTTATATATTTGCTTGAAATGCAAGTGAATGCTAATAAATATAATATAAAAAGTTTAATAAACAATAGTTTTTATCTGCTAAAACGATTTATTAAATATTAATACATTAAAGATACTTAAATATATAAACATGTATTTAATTTTGGTTGTGCCAATTTAATACTAATTTTTATTGATTGATTGTCAGTATATTAGCCATCTAAATGCTCCAAAACTAAAATGGCATTCTATAATAATTGTGATAAAATAGATGAATTGAGTGAATAATCTGAGTGTAATATTCAAGGAAATATCTTAAATTTTAAAATAATATAATTATAATCGCTACCCTGACTCTCATTAAAAATTTAAACAATAAACTTCTTATAATTTTCTACTAGCTTACTTAATGATCTATGCTTTTCTTTTCACTAATGCCATTTTGGCTGCTAGAAGAAACTGCTATTTCGAGGTCTTGGTCTCTCAAATAGCTCAATTTATTGTTGTTGGTTTCATTGCAGCTTCTTAATAACCCAAAATTTGCAATTGGTTTGAGAATTCTTTCTAAGGCAGATTATTCGTTCATTATAATGGAGAGTTTTTTTAACTTATTTTTTTATATTCAATTATCTTGATATCAATTGATTAATGCACAAAAGTTATTAAGCATTAGTATTGCAAATAATTGGGAAATTTTAAATTTTAATCAACTCATCACTCTTAATTGGAAGATATTCAATTCAATTTTAAGTGAGAAATTATAGGATAAGATATTGAGATTTATTTGCTTTAATTTGCTTGTAGATTAAATAAAAGTAGATAATTCAAAATATGAATTTAAGTTTACCATTTTTCTCACAAAATTTCATAAAAGAAATGGTGAAACCAATATTAAGCTGATTTTTCTATCTCATTAAGAGTAACTTAAATATAACCCCTTTAATAAATGACTCAGATTGAGTATCTTTTTATTTGCACTGATCAACCAATTTCAATTGAGTAATTTATATTAATAATTCATTCTTAGATATTAATTAATTCGATGCAACAATAATTAATTTTGTGTTAGAACGATTAATTTGATTGTAAACTTGATTGAGCATTAACGGTAATTATGCTAGAATTAAATAGTATCCTTCATTTAATGTAATTATTCATTAAAACTAATCTCTAAAAGAGTATATTTTTAAATCAGAAACTGATTGTTCCTGTGAATCTTACAAAACACAAAATACATAATTTTGATTCTCTGTTTAGTGGTTTTACCTGCAAGTCCAAAAACAGCAGTAGACATGAAAGGGATATAAAAGCAAGGCAAATATCATCAGATAATGATGAGGATGATTAAACCAGTGTTAAAAAGATGAGGATAAATATGAAAAAGATTAAGATTAGCATAGTTACTTAATTTAAATAAATTAAGCATTCTTATCTAGTATTATTTAAATAGTTATAATTGGGAAATTTATTAACAAAATTACAATAAATTGATTGATTAACTACAAACAATATAATAATATTAATTTATGTAAAATTTTGATTCAATTTAAAACAATTTAAATGTGACTATATTGAAAACATGAAAGATACACGGAGAAGAGTACTGGATTATAAAATATCTCTGTAAATAGACTTATGTTTATATAATTAAATAAATGACGTTAATTATTTTTATTATTCTTAAATTCTATTTTAATAATGCTAAAAACTTCAAGGCTTTCTATGAATAGTCTTCAATTTGATTACTTTATTCGCATGCTTCTTTATATATAAATAAATTCAAGGCATCTTTATTTCTTATTGAATTCTTATTTAACTATATAAATTTAATTCTTGTGTTGCTATATCTTAATATATAATCCTTTAATGTTAGATTACTTGGATTATCTATAACTATGACAAATATCTTAAAATTTATAATTTTATTAACATTTTAATAAAAAAGTATAAGAAATATCTTTTAAAATAAGTTTCTTAAAATAAATTTCTCTTTTTATTCTCTGTGGCTATCACTTCATATAGGATAAGTTTTATAAAACTAATAAATATTCAGAGGAAATATTGTTCTATTTCACCATTTTTAATTAAAGATATTTTAATAAAAACAAACAGACCTATGTCTTTAATTTAAAGCGTTTCTTTAAATACTCTTTGCTTTATAATCTCCAAAGACGAAATTTATTAAAAAAAAGTCGCAGAACAATTGAATGAAATTCTAAATTTTTAGTCACAAATTTTAAACATTTAATAAAGGAAACCGATTAGTAAATATTGTATGCAAAACTTCTCTTCAATTAAAGATAAGACATTTTAAATAAAATTTAATAAAATATAATTCTTCAAATTTCAAGATATTATTCAAAATTAAAAATATAAAAAAAATTATATGATTTCTTGTGAAATGAAAATTATTGAAATTAAAATAAAACTCTTAAGCCCCATAGTTCTGAATATCTAAAGAATAATAATAATAATAATAATTAACTCGCATCGAGGGCTTAAAGCCCCCTGAGCATATCATTATGAAAGGACTAGGTCCTTTTTAGTGTTTGGAGGGAGCGACTTTCGTCATTCATTAGCGTTTTGCTCCTTTTTCTTCTTTCCTCTTCTGTCTCTCGGTATTACATTGTTAATACGAGGGAATTTTATTGGTTTGAATTTCCACCTGGAGATTGCTTTGTATAGGAAAGTGGCTGACATTTTCATGTGATTCCACTGCTGAATAAACTTGGATCTCATTATGGGAGATCTAAACTAAATGTTTAGTTTAATGGAGTTTTTAAGTTTGATTATTTTGAATTAAACACGTGAGCGGATCTTTTGGGTAATAAACTCAATGAGCTCAACTGCATCTTTCTTTGTGTATCTTAAGCCGTCTAGATAGAGATCTTCCATATCTATATTGATTTATTGGAAGGAGATAGCATTAAAATCTGTATTTTTTGTGTCTTGAGTAAGCTGGGAAGTAGAGGTGTCTTAGTGTTCTTTGAAGTATCCTAACTTGGTTTCCTTAGGAAGGGAGTGGAAAAGAGAGCCGTGTTCTAGTTTGGCCCATTACCATCTATGAAATTGTCTTAGTGAAGTATCTGTATAACTATCATAGGGGTCAGTCATATCTTAGATGGGCAAAGAACTTTCAAAAACTTTTGGCCAGAATTCGTTCATGATTTTTCTATTCTGGTCGTAAATCTATTCTTGGGTCGCCTGAGCAGTTTTGAGTTCTGAGCTGAGGTTGACCTACTAAATAGGGAGAGGATTAGTAGACGTATCTATTTGCATAGGTTCGTCGTCGAAGGCAGAGCGTTCTGGAGCTTCTTGTCCCTTTAGATTAGAGTTGAGAACTTGATTAGCATCTTTCAGAGCATTCTCAACTAGTTGGATGTTAGCTGAGAGGTGAAAGGAGGGATTCTTAGTTAGTACTACCAAGTACTCAACTATGCCGACTAGGGTGTCAGAAGTGAAGAGTCTAACAGAGTCTTTGGACGTGAAGATTTTGGGTAAGGCACGAGAGCTTTGAGCCATTTCAACGTCTGTTTGGCTAGCCATAGCTATTAACTTGTTTACTGTAGTTAATGTAAGGCCTAGTAGTTAGGTGATAGTTTGAAAGAGGGTTAGTTCCATTGTAGAGTTGCCACCAGGAGAAGATTTGAACTCAATATTGAATAGCTAGGAGGTAAGTCTGGAGACTTCGGAAATCTTTTAAGTGATGGAGGTTTTTCCCTGCTCAGGATCACTTTAGCTTCTTAAAAGGTGGAAGCGGATAGCTTGGCTGATTGTTATATGAATTGTGGAAGAAAGATCCACTTGAGTCCATGGTTTTCAAGAAGACGAGGATCTTTGAGGGGGTATAGGCTCTAAAGCTTAGTATTCCTAGGTCCTGACTTTAAGAAGGTCCTTGGTCTCTTGGGGAGAGACTGGCTAGGTCTCTGGTCAAGCAGAGCTGATTAGTTGAGTCTCTAAACAGGTGTTTGCTAACGCCATACATGTGAAAGTGTGAGTTGTCTTGTATGAGATGCCCGAGGGTCAGGTCGCTGTACCTGCATATTAATTTAGAGCTACTTAGCAAGTAAATTTCTAATATAATAATTCTAAAAAATATTTTGTTTTGAAATCTTTGAAAGTATAATTTTGCCCAAGACTTGAATTGCCCTGCCCCCCTCTAAGAATTTGAGAGAATAAAAATATATAAATAAATAGCATGAATTTCTAATTATATTTAAATTAATAAAAATAAATATTTTAAAAAGCTTGTATGCATATGAAATATAAGTATGCTTTAAATTTAAATTTTATTATTACTTTGTATACGTGTCAATAAAGAAACTGAATTAAATGTATATTGGGAATTATAGAAAATAAAATTTAAATTGCTTAAAAAAAACTTAAAAACACGCACTTTGTAAAATTGGTCATGGAAATTTCTCAACGAATTTACACTTTTCTAGATTTTATCCAGTTCATACAAAGACAAATCTTAAAAATCTGAAATAAAATAATTAATATAAAATTTTTAATTCTTTTCAAGATGTGACATTATAAAGGTCTATTAAATAATTGGAAATATCACTTATTGATATTAAAAAAAAATTAATTTTACCAAAAGTTCATTTAAAAATTCAAATAAAAATTCACAAAATCACTTAAATAAAATAAAAAATAAAAAAATTAGGATTTCAATAAGAAACTCTGAATAGAACGGGAACATTGTTTAAACGAAACATTGAGATATACAAAAAAACCGTAAAAATTAATTCAATTTTTGAAGTTACTAAATATTGCTAAAATAAAAAAAGAAAAGGAAATAATAGAAACACATATTAATCTCAAGTATTTAAATAATTATAACTGGCTTTTATTACGAATGACTTTAATTCAAATTTGATTTATAAATAATTATGACCAAATGCAAATTAATTAATTTGATTATTTAATTAACTGTGAATTTTGCAAAAATATAATTTTACAAAGTATAGGGCAGGTTGTGTGCAAATATATATTAATTAAATAGACTGAAATATTTATTTAAAAATGTCAAGCAACTAAGTATTGGATTAGAAGGCACTTTCTATTTTTAAAAGTTAAGATCCACGAGAGTATTCCTAAATGTCAAAGTCAAGCAAATGATACAACTACAGATACGACTTCTTACTGTTGGTCCCCGGATCTGTTACACAAAGCATGGCAGGGAAGATTCACGTAAAACAGCAATCTAACCGACCAGTAATAACCTAAGCCAATGCCTATAGTAACGAGATAACAAAGGTTAGGCTGCAGATTTTAAATATGGGGAGACTAGTGTAATCTTCAAGGACTGAAGTACGATCATTACAACAAATGAGCTTCCCGAAAACAAAGTGTCAGTAGAAGAGAAAAATTGCTTCGAGAGGAGTGCTTGATAGTGTCACTGCATGTAGAAGTCAAATCCAGAAAGCTTAAGTTCCCCTTCAACGAAGTACAGCTGGCAGACTATTAGTTCACAAGATTTGAGAATGAGAGCATTTGGAGCGAACACACTCAAAAGAAAGCAGGTTAAGTAGAAATATCTAAAAGAACTACCATGAGAGATACAGAAGCAGAGGAAGAAATAAATATGACATTTTAAAATATATATGTGAGTCTATTTAATTAATATTTATTTGCATACAATCTGTTCATACTTTATATAATAATAGTTTTGCACAGTTTGCACAATCTGCACAGTTAATTAAATATTAAAAATTAATTAAATAACTTTGGCAAAATAATTGTTTAATCAAAATTGAATTAAAGTCATTCGTAATAAGTGCCCGTTATAATTATTTAAATACTTTAGATTAATTATATTTATATTATTTCCTATTCTTATGTATTTATGCAATATTAACTAAAATTCTTATGTGAAAGTTTTAGATTTTATTATCGAGTATGTATTTTTATGAAATTCATAAATTTTATATTTAATAAGAGAATTGAGACCTTGAAAGTAGTATGTATCTCATGGCAATTATTTTTTATGCATCTCATGGCAATTATTTTTGTAAAGTTCAAGTTATTTTAACTATAGATGAATTTTGCCACTTTTTAGGAGGTCAGCTCCAGGCCAAAAATATAATTTCTAAAGTAATAAAATTATAAAGTTCTGGTCATCCAACACTACGGTCAATTTTGGTATTGAGAGTTCAATTTCCATATTAGAATAATTTCTATATCTGATTACTGGGAATTATAGAAAATAAAATTTACATTGCTTTAAATTATGAAATTGCTCATTCTATTTTCTTAACAAATTTAAACTTTTTTAGATTTTATACAGTTCATCCAAGGACAAATTCTAAAAATATAAAATATATTTTTAATTTTTAATTTTATTAAAGACGTGATATTATGAAGGTCTTTTGGATATTATTAAATATCTCTTTTTAATAGTGTAGGAATACATTTGATTTGGGAAATTAATATGAAATTATGAAATTAAATAATAAAAATATCAAAATCTTGGCAGTTAACTTTCTGGAAACCTAGACAATATGGTACTTGTTCGATAGAGAATTTAAAATTAGCTGGACTTTGCTATTGGCGGTACCCCTCTATCGCATTCCTGAAACGAGATAACTCGACTTTAATTTTTGGTGATTTGTTTAGTTTTTTTCATACTCAAATTAAAATCGAGTTAACTCGTTTCAGGAATGCGATAGAGGGGTACCGCCAATAGTAAAGTCCAGCTAATTCTAATTTCTCTATCGAACAAGTACCATATTGTCTAGTTTTCCAGAAAGTTAACTGCCAAGATTTTGATATTTTTATTATTTAATTTCATATTAATTTCCCAAATCAAATGTATTCCTACAATATTAGAGAAAATTTGATTTCCCTTAAAGTTCATTTTAAAAATTCAAATTATAATTTACAAAATCAATTAAATTAAATTTAAAATTAAAAAATTAGGTCTTCAATAAGAAGCTCTGAATTGAACGGGAATATGGTTTAAATGTTACATTGAGATTTACATAAATACCCTAAAATTTACTTCAATTTTTATGAAATTTTATAGTTTAATTATATAAACAAATAAAAGTTCTTATTTACTTTCTTATTACACTGTTATGACTGCTTTATATATTAGTTTAATTTCTTTTCTTTCTCAGATTTTTTTATCTTCTTATAAATCTTTACTATTAATTTATTTATAGCTTTTTATCAAGATTTATCATATTCTTAAGTGTCAAGTTAATTTAATTATTTTATTGTAAATTGTTTTTTTATATTTGTTACTGTTAAGGCTCAGATTGATATATCTCTTTTTTCTTTATGCATTTCATAAGAATAGATTTGTACTTATATAATTTTGGTGAAAAACGACAATCTATCAATGTTATGGCATTTAACAATGTTACTTAAAATGTTTATTATTTTTACAATAGTAATTTTATGGGAAAACCCTCTTCTTCTAGAAGATTTATCCTCTTCTTAAAAAGGTATTTAGTACTTAAATATTATACTTATTTAAATCTAGAAAATTTATTATTACTCTTATAGGATCTGTAAATCGCGATCAGCATTGTGACTGTAAAATGTTAACTTTTAGAGGTTTAAAATTCATTAAGATATTCTTATCTTTTCTCTCTTGCTTTTGAAGTATTTTAATACTTTCCACTATTATCTGCAATTACTTTATGGTATCTGTTTTTAGATAATAATTCTATTTTATTCATTTCTAAGCAGAGAATTCTGAATTCTAAAGGATTTCTTCCAAGAAAAAAAATGGCATTAAACTAAAAAGCTTTTAAAGCTAAAAAGAATTAGACTCAAAAAATCAAAAAGAAATGAAAAATTAATGACCAAATATCGTTAAGGTTGTTTATGTATTATAATTTATTCATTAGATAATTTTAAACTAATTTATTAGGTCGTATTCCTACTAGTCTTGCACATTTTAGAATTATCTTATGCTAAATTTTCCACTAATATCAATCAAACAACTGAAGAGTTTCATATTAGCAACTGCAACTTCAGCTAAAAACAAGCCTCTTAATGATAAACTATAATAATCCGATGCAATTATAGAATCACTAAGAGTAATATTCTTAAACAGTAATGGAGGGTTTGATTCTTATAAAAATAAATAATAATAATTAATTATAATAATAATAATAATAATAATAATTAACTCGCATCGAGGGCTTAAAGCCCCCCGAGCATATCATTAAAAAGGAACTCAGTTCCTTTGGTTGTTTCTTCTCTTTTTGTTGTTTTTTCTGGGTCTTTTTGGTTGTCTTTGTTTGTTGTTTGTTTTTCTACCCGTGAATTAGTTTTGTCTTCTTCGGTCTTGTCTTAAGATGATGACGGAATCGTCACCTACGTGTTTGTATTTAATTGATGATTAAACTTATAAGATTTTGACTGAGAATTTAATAAGACCAAGGTAGATAAAGGATTTAAAATTTTCTTTCATGAAGAAGATGATATCGGATGAGAGGTTCTTGGAAAAATTCCAGGGTGTTTTAAATCTGATTGTGTTTGTGTTAAGCATAAAGTCTTGGTCCGTGTCGCAGTACATGATGACATCTTAGTTGTAGGATCTAAGTTTGTCAATGGTTTTGAGAAAGGTTCTAATTTGTTTAGGAGTATTAGGGTCATTAGCTATGGTGTGCTAAGCTTTAGTTTCTTTATCAAGGATGTCTTCGATTTGTTCAAAGTAGTAAGCAATTGTGTTAGCAATTCCTTGAGTTACTGCTTGTATTCTGAGGGAGACGCTTTGTTCTTTAAGCTCTAGCGCTTGAAAAAGGGTTCTGGCTGAGACTTTGGTGCCATTGTTGGCTTCGTCGATGAGGGATTTAAATGCTATGTCAGTCTTGGTTGTGAAGAAGTCTGGAAGGTCTTTGAATTTAGTAGAGGCTTTGTTGTTCATTTGGACGTCTCTTTAATCGCTCATATTTAATAGTGATTAATATTTTATTATTAATTAGGAATCTTGTTTAAATTTTTCCTAGTCAGAAATCTTATTAAAGGGTGATTCCTTAATAGAGTTTAAAGGTTCCTATTGAATAGGAATTTTGTTACGTGACGAATTAGAGGACGTAAAGGATTATTCACCTCCTTCATAGAAGGAGGTGTCAGCTTCAGAGTCATAGTCTAGTGAGCTAGACTTGTCTATTGGCGCTTGGAGAATGGCGCATTGAGAAGCTAGGACTTCCTGTTCTTCCTCCATGAATTGTTTGTTGAGGTTCAACATCTCTTACTGAGAGAACCTGTTGTGAAATTGTGAAAGTGCACTTTCGAGTGGATGAAAGTCAATTTTTGTGTTATTGGGGGAGGAATGTTTAGGAATGAACTCCGGAGATTAGGAGTTGAGATTACCGAAATCAGTAGCTGGCTATTGAGTTTTAGGGATCCATTTATTGTTAACCTGGACTAGATAGAGAGACTAAGCTAGGAGTTCGAGCCAGTTAGCGATGTAGTGATTGTTTTAGTTGTGCGCTCTGATTTTGGCTTCATTTCTAAGTTTGAAGATTAGGGAAGGGTTGATCTGGGCAACTTTTTTAGCGATGTAGATGACTTTTTGAATTGTTAGATGTCCCCAATCGTTGTTCATAGACTCTGTGATGATGATGTCAATCAAAACCCCAAAACCCCTTAGTGAGGTTTATAAGTGCTTTGATTTGTAGGGTATTGTTGGGGTCTTATTGGGGTTAGTAGAGAAAACGCAGGTTTTTTGTGAATTTAATGAATATTTAATGAGTATTATTGTATTTAATTCAAACAAATTTTATCTGCTTATCTTTGTGGTACCTCTTGAATCTAGCTCTCTTGAGTGCTTCATGTATGTCTTCTAGCGATTATCTTGGATAAGCTGGAGCTCTCACGATTATCATCTCTACAAGCTTCTTAATTTCATTGCAGACATCTTCCTGTTGTATATGTTTAGAAGCCAAACTTATTGATTATTTTTCGTGCTTTGTTCCAAAGTAAGACATATTTTCCATATCGCACTCAAAGATTATGGCAGCAACTGCCCATACATCCCATTAAACAGAGCCATTAGTCCACTTCTCCCTGATTGGAAAGTATCCTGGAGTGCCAAGCACCTTAGCCAAAGTCACAATTTCTTATCTTATTGCTCTATTGAAATCAATGACTACAATTTCTAAAGGACAGAGATTTAACATAACATTTTCAGGCTTCAAATCTCTATGTACATACCCAAGTTCATGGAGCTCTTAAACACCCTTAATCATTTCTGACAGTATCTCATTTAAATCATCTGGGTATCTATTATGATAGAGATACTCTCTTAAAGTCATTTCAAACTTTTTCAGTCATAATGCAACAAAGCCATGCCCAAGAATAACTCCATCAAGTCTAAGCAAGTTCTTAAACTATTTTTTCTAAGCCTCCCTCAGTATTATGTATTCATTTGCAAATTCATTTTGATACTGCTCATTTTTAATGAGATACTTGAAAGGATATACTTTGTAAGCATACTCATCAACCACTATCAGCTTAGCCTTGTTTGGTAAGTCAAAATGCAAGTAATTTTCAATACATCTTTCAATATCAATTGCATTCAATGCAGGTATATACATAGCTCTCTCTTAAAGACATGCTATAAGAGTACCATTTGCTGGCTGATTCATTGATTCAAAACGCTTCTGCCTCTTGAGCCTTTCCTCCTGTTCTCTTTATGACTCAAGAGAGTTATTTTTTCTTTTAGCAGGTATAAGCTTTTAAGTTTCTTTATCTTTAATTAGGAATTCACTTAAGTGGTGCTTTTGCATATGCCTCTTTACTTTGGCTGAGTGAGTATAAGACTTCATGCATGTTGTGCATTGGTACCTTCCATCCACTTTGTCATGTTTAAAATAGATCTTGGCTTTGCCAGAATGTACTTCTTTAATGTGCCTCTTCAAGCTCGACTCAGTTGAGAAGAAATTTTAGCAGTCTTCACATTAAAATGTTTTAATTTTTTCAATTGGTTGCTGTTCCTTATCTTCCTCAACCAATTCAACTTATATTTAAACTCCTATCTCTGCACTCTACTTCTTGTTTTAAACTTATATTTTAAAGACCTCAGCTTCAAACTCTAGAGCTCTTAGCTCAACCTCCTTTTCAATATAAATTACTTCTGGTTTCTTGGAGGAGCCAAAGTTGAGTAATGATTGACCTGTTCCAAGTGAAACTGCCTTACGATTTAAGTTGGACGCCATGTTTAAATTCAAATTTGAATTTCTATTATAAAGCTCTAATAACTATTCTGGCTATAGTCACTCTGTATAGGAGTTGATACGACAACAATTATGGTTGAATATAAGGTGTTAGAGATCATATTTATGCTTAGTTTATAAATATAATTTTTCTAATTTCATACTTAATAATTTTGATTTAGGTACCAACCAAGTAAAAAATCGAGTTGGTACTGGTACCAATTAGGTTTTGAACCATTTTGGAACTTTTCCATTAAAACCTCATTAGTTTAAAACTTGGTACTAATTAAGTTTTGGTACTATTAAATTGGTACCAATTAAATTTAAACGAATTTAGTACCGTACTAATTAAATTTAAACAAATTTAGTACTAATTTAATGGAACTAAATTGATAATAATGGAGCTCCATCTCTAAAGTTTGATACAGCTTATGCCAGCTTTCTCCACGTATCCTTACCAGGTTGACCTCCTATAAGATGCCCATATTTAATACTAAGATTTTTAATAGTAGGATCCAGAACTCTATATATTATAATTTGAAATTCAATAAGAAGAGAAGGAACAAGGAGGGAATCTATAAGTACTGCAATGAAGAGGCTTGAAGCTTAAGAAATGATATCAAGATTTAGAAGCAAGGAAGATCTCTATCGATACCTCACTCAGCATGGTAAGCATGTGACATATACTAAATCACATACTATAGTGGGTTTATTCCTTCCAACGATGGAAGGTACCAAAATTTCATTCTTAAAAGCTATACTCTACGATGAGAAGAAAGCCATTAAAAACAATGAAATAAAGTTGATAGATATACCAAACTACCCAGAGATTTCAGTCACTAATCTCTACGAGGATGCGATGAATGATGAAGAGTTGGTTGTTTATCTTCCTACCAAGAAACATCTCTCCAACAAGCTTCCAGAAAGGAGCTTCTTCTTTGGTGTTCTTGGCACTTTAAGAGAGAGTTATCTCAAAGAGATCATTGAAGAAGATCACAAAAAACGCTACTCTATTTCTCCTGAAGATTAAAAGAAGCAAGGCATACTAATAAGTGAGGCCTGGCTCGCTGAGCTTAAGAAGCATCCTTACCTCTCTAATAAGCAATGATTTAAACTTTATAGGGAAATCTGGGACTGGTATATTCCTAATGAAAGAGAATGCAAAGGTTCACAGAGAGAGAAAGTCAAAGAAAATATATGAAGTTAGCAAGAGACTTTATAAAGATGTTTAAAAGCCAGATGAAATGAATATAGATGCAGGTGCTGGCACTAAGAGAAGAAACATGGGCCCAGGCAAGCCATAAGAAGAGGAGAAGAAAGAGAAGCCAAATCCCTTTCTGGGTTAATTTAATATGTGAATATATTCATTCGTTTAAATCTAAAACTTATTTATAAACATCATTCTTCCCTCTCTAGCACAAATTGTTGTCTTATCTATGCTCACTCTCTTACAACTGCTTCGAATTAAGTCAACTGTATCGATGGGCAAGTCATGCATAAGATGATACAGCAGCAGCTTCTTGTAGTGAGTCTTGATTTAGCTCAGTAGAATTCAATTCCATTAAATTAGGGGCTATAAGGAACGTTGTAGACAGGAGTTATGTTTAACTCTTCATAAGCTTCTTAGACTCCTTAGTCTTATGAAATGAAAGTTATCAACAAACAGGATGATCTCTTGGTTACTATACTTCTCTCTGAGTTTATGTAGGAACTCTATATACTACTCTCGCTTAATAGAACGAGGGTGAAAAACATAACTCTCTAAGCCTGAATCTTCACTTATACCAGCTAATATTGCATGGGTGACTACCTTCACTCTTTAGTCATAAACTTCTATATTATCATACTTCTTATACCAAGACTTATTAAAAAAAGTGTTGAAGGTGAATACAGCTACATCAGCGTGTATGAACTTGATGTTATTAATAATAGCCCTCTGCATTTAATCATATATATAGTTTAAATTATTACTATAAAATGGCACTGTAAAATCAATCACTCTCTTCACTCTGTTGAAAGCCTTGAAAGTAATACCATTTCTTCTATAAATATTGACTATAGTCTAAGGAGAGATACACATGTCAGGAAACTTGCGATGAAACATCACAGCTCGCTAGTCTAATGGAAAGTGTGCCCAATACTTCAAAGTCTTTGAGTCGCAGAGGTAGTCAATATGGTGCTGTGAGAACTTGTATTTTCTTGCAGGATGCTTTCAAGTGCCTGAATTAAAATGCTAAACAGCTAACATGCAGTGATACCTAACAGTAGAGGCACTCTTGTGTAAGAGCTTTGCTATAGCTGCATAATTCAGTACTGGTTTGAATTAATCTATATTAATACCGTACCATACCTAAGCTTAAGCAGTAATCTAAATATTTCGCATCATATATAGACCCTAAATTTCGCTAATTTCTATTTCTCATATTGCAAATTGGCCTAATTACTCTACTAACCCCAATAAGACCCCAACAATACCCTACAAATCAAAGCACTTATAAACCTCACTAAGGGGTTTTGGGGTTTTGAATGATGTCTTTGAGTCTAGAACCTCTGATGAGGGTTGAAATGAAATTTTTTGTGTAGGTCGAGAAGTTGGGCATTTCGCTCTTATTTTCCACTCACTTGGACTATAATTTAATAATATATAATTAATTATGCATTTAGATAAAAACTAACATTTAAGTTTTATATAAACAAGATTTAATAAAATAATGAGGGATGTCCATTGTTCAAGATTTCTCATTTATAACTAAAAGTAAATAATTAATGCAGTTAAATGATTATAAATTAGTCAACTAAAGAAAGCCTATTAATAATTATAAATTTGTTATAGTATCAGTGTTGTGAATTTCTAATAAAATAGTCTCTATTTATTTGTCAATCATTAAGTAAAATATTAAAAATAAGAGTATATCAAAATTTAGAATTTTAAATAATAAATTTTATAGATAAACTCAATTCTTATTTAAAATTATTTAGTAAACTTTCTACAGCATTTTTATAGTTCAAATATTACTTGTTTTATTCAGGATTTAGAATACAAATGGACTTAAATAATAATTTTATAGTAAATTGAGAGTTAATTCAAGAAATATAAGATTTAATTACTGAAATACAATTGAATATATGATTAGAAAAATAAAGAAGTTTAAATAAAACGAATGAGTTGAATAAATAGAATTGATTTTTAATAACTTCTATAATTAAAATACCATATTGTATACAATAGAAAGTTTGATAAGAAAATTATTTAATGAAAAGTCCATGAATTATAGATATTTTAGATGATATAAAATTATTAGTAGTTTTAAAAAGCCTTGGTAATGTGATAATTTAATTTGTAAATAAAACACTTTTTATTTGAGTAATAGAGTTAACATGTTAAGCATGACAATTATGTTGAGGATCTTTCCTTCTGATACAAGGATCTACCTCTGGTGTAGCTTCGATGAGTTCAACAGAATCGATATCAAGGTAAGTGCCTCTCCATTATTGCTGTTTATAGGTGACCACTAACTAATAGGCCTGATCAGTGACTATGCATATAAATTTAGTGATAACAAGCTGGAGGCAAGAGATCCTTTGCCGGTGACAACCGTTAGCGGGTGGTGGGGTTCGAACCAGGCTCCTCCAGCTGGTTAGCGAGGTGGCCACGCCCCCTCTACCTGGTCACTGATCTTATTTATAAAATTACTCTGTAAACTTAATTATATAGAGTTAATAGTTATATATTAACATTTTATTTAGTTTTGTGATAAATTACATTCTCTATTTAATGGAAGTTATTATTGATCATGAATTTTTATAATTTTGTTTAACTTAATCAAATAAACCACTTAACGAAATTAAATTATTATATCACATATTAAAAGTTAAGATGGATTAATTAATAGCATTCAAAACCCCAAAACCCTTTCAGTAGTTTGATTGAGTTTTTGATTGATAAAAGTAGACTATTAGTA